>JAADWP010000937.1:0-12789 GCA_023336215.1 Globisporangium iwayamae | reverse complement strand
GTGTGTGTGTGTGTGTGTGTGTGTGTGTGTGTGCAATTGAGTGTGGAGGATTGCGCAACGCGTTTGGCTATAGCGAAAGCGCAAAGCCCACAGCTTCAATCAAAGCTGCTTACTGCCAGGCGCTCTGCTGCTTGCACTGGTTGAGCGCATCCAAGTAGAACTGGCACGCCGAAATGTCGTTCATCTTGGTGTTGAGGCACTCCATGAACGCCTTTTGGTCGTTCACGCACACCGGCGCAGCGGCCGCGATCGGCGCCGCTGGCGTGGCAGCGTGGGCTGCCTGCTGCTGTGGCTGGTCCTTGTCGCTCGAGCTGAACGAGTCGACGACCGAGCCGACAGCGTGGCGCGCGATGGCGCTGCCCGTGCCGAAGGCCATACCCTCCGCGACGGTGCCGAGCAGACCACCCATCATGCCGCCGCCGCTGCTGCTCTGCACTGGAGCAGGCGCTGGCGCGGACGACGACGCGGTCACTGGAGTTGGCGCCTTGGCGGCTGGTGCCTTGCGTGCTGGAGAGGCTGGGGCGGAGCGGCGGGAGCGGGCCATTGTTGTCTTGTGCGTCTTGTGTGGTGGTGGTGTTGCTTGTGACGTGTGTGAAGCAAAAGCGATTCTGAGCCACGAACAGTGCGCAGTCAGTGGATGAAGGAAGAGCTCCCGACTTGTTTGGCTTGCCTTTCTCGAATCGTCCGAAAGACCATCACTCTGTACCATCATTCCAGCCTTGCGTCAACAACAGAGCCAATGATGCCTGCCATTCTTAGATCAGATCCAAGAGCTGCGCAATCCACTCGAGCGGGTGCGGCTTGTATGAATATCTGGCGATCAGGCCACGAGGATGCACTGAGCCCGTGCAACGTGACCAGTCCATGCGGATCATCGCTGGTGCTCTTGAGTGGGTCGCACAGACAGACCGATGGCACTAGCGCCACAGTCGCTGGGGGTTGGTAGACGGATCGAAAGCAAAAAAATAACGATGGCTGACGTGAGCGAGCGAATGCGAAACGGATGACAAATCGGCGGCTCTCTGATTGTTGTTTGCGATCGAATCAGGGGCTTCAGCCAGCCAGCCAGCCAGCTCACTCACACACGACTAACATGCCAGGAATGAAGTCGAGCTCTCTGCACGCCGCACGCCAGTCGTTGCAGCAGCTTCCGCGATACGCCCCGGTACGCCATCGTAATCTCACGGTATGCACTGCTACTTCTGTCTGTCTGCTGAGTGTTGTGCTGATCTCTCTATGTGCGTCGCCATAGGAGCCCGCTGTCATGTCTGAAGATGATGAAGATGACGACGCGTTCGAGTCTGCTGAAAGCGAGAGCGGCTGTGGCTCACTGCCCCCCACCTCTGAAGAAAGCGAGAGCGTCCGCATGCGCGTGCGCCGAAAGATCCTGCAGCGCGTTCAGGAGCTCCATGTTGCATTCAGCGACGATTCGGACGCCCAGCTGGATGCGCAGATCCACTCATACTCGGCAGCGTTGCACGCAGCTCAGCAAGAGCGTCCGGCAGTTATCTCAAGCGACTCGCCAGAGGGTGATGAACAACTGGACCTCGAGAACCTTCGGGCGGACGTGATCAGCGTCGCAGTGCAGATCCTCGAGCGCCACCTCAGCCACCACCACCAGCAGCATCAGCAGACGACGAGCCAGAACAAGCGCGACTACAAGTACGAGAATGGCGCAGTGGCGTCGGGCGCGCTGGAGCTGCGACTGGTGCACCGCATGCTTGCGAAGGAGAGCGAGCTGCTGGCGCTGCAGGCGCTGCGGCAGCCGGCCCGCCCCAGTGGTGCTGGCGCTGGCATTGCTGTGGCCCACGGGCGGAAAGGAGGTCGAGAAATGGACGCGTTGTGAGTTGCGTGCGCCGTGCGAAACAAGCAGTAGTCAGTCGCTTGACAAGCAGCGCTGTTGCCGTGCTGCTGCTACATCACAAGGTGCAAAGCGAGACTGGGATGAAAGAGCTCAAGCAGAGCATTTGCAGGGGCAGATTCGAGTGACGGTGCTGTAGCAGGAGTCAGTCAGCCATTATCGTCGCGCGGGCGCTGAAACAGGTATCTTTTCGGCCACTACCACCATCTCACGCGCAAACAAGTCTTGCGTCCTCTTGCTTGCTTGCTCGCCACGCAACGCAAGTTGCGTGAAAGCAGCAGCGCAAGTCAAGCAACAAGTCCGCACGCGCATTCACTTGTTCGCTACGAGTTTAGCGGTCTCAATCCAAGCAACATCAACTTGCGCACGAACCAAATTCTTTAGTTTTGTTTCCAGGGAAAAAAACCTGCAGAACCGGATGTTCCGCGCAACTTCAATGCGACATGTTGCCCGCACCGTCACTTGAATAAAATATGAAGGATACCTGCTGACTTGACAAATGTATGAGAAAAATGGGTTCTCCCACCTCCGCAAATGCATGCTCAGATGTTTTTTTATCGCGCACGCACGCAAGTCTCGAATCTCAAGCGAGCGCTCTTCTCGGTTCGTCTTTTTCGACCCAAACAAACACACGCAACCGCGCAAAGCGCAAGAACAACCAAACCAGCCACCAAGCAAGCAAGACAACAAGCGCAAGCTCTTGCTATACAAGCCCAACAACAGACAAGCAGCACAAGCAAGCAACAACACAAACATGCTCAAGACCGACATTATTAACGACGCGTCGCCGTCGCCGACGTCCTCGACGTCCTCCATGACATCCGGGCTGGACGACCGCGAGCTACTGATCCTCGAGCGTCAGCGCACGGCCGCGCTCGAGGCCGAGGTGAAGCAGCTGCGCGGCGCGCTCGTGCAGCTGGGCGAGTCGACGGAGATGGAGGAAGAGCGCATCACGAACCGCCTGATTAAGCGCCTCGCGGAGCTCAAGCGTGAGAAGGAGGCGCTGGCGCTCGAGGTCGAACGGGAGGAAGAGCTCTTGACCAACTCACTGCAGAAGAAGCTCAACCAGCTGCGCAAGGAGAAGGTGGACCTCGAGAACCGCCTCGAGCACGAGCAAGAGTACATCGTGAACAAGTTGCACAAGCAGCTCGAGTCCGCCAAGCACGAGAAGGAGCGCCTGCTGCAGGAGCTCTCGTCCGAGGACCATGCTATGCGCAAGGCGCTCGAGTCCCAGGTCGCCAAGATCCTAAACGAGAAGGTCCACTTGGAGAATGAGCTCGAGCAGGAGCAGGAGTTCCTGGTGAACCGACTGCAGAAGCAACTCGCGCTCATTCAGGCTGAGCGCCGTCGCACAGAGCGCAAGATGGCCAAGGACAACATCTTGTTGTTCGACCAACTCCACGCCAAGCTCGAGCTGCTGCGGATCGAGAGCGGCGAGAACGTGAACGCGCTCGCGGACGCCATGAGCCACGCGATCCTGAAAGTCAAGGAGCAGCAGCTCAAGAAGGTCAAGGATGTGGCCAGCAACAAGACGTCCAAGGACGACGCGAGTGTAATGGGCTGGTCCTACTCATCGTACGGATCGCCAAAGGAGCCACACGCAACGTCGGCCACACAACTCACACCCGAGGGCTTCCCGTACCAGCACATCCGCCGCGGCACTATGTAACCCACGCATTCCAGTCATCTTGCCGAGCGCTTGCGAATGAATGGGAACAAGCGGACGGAACGCTCGCGTGTGCCCTTGTGTGTGCGTCATTGTGGATCGCATGGCGATTTGCGTCTCTTGTATCCGAATTGCATTGGGGCAGAACGAGCCCAACCATTCACCCTCGATCGAAGAGAGACCGTCATCCCAGCCAGTCAATCAACCGGCCGACAAGTCCGTCAATCACCAGAACAACAACAACCTCCGATCGATCGATTGACTCAACCAAACCAGCCACTCGTTTCGCTTTCTCTCCATTAATCATTTAATCCAAACTATCGTATTCTAATCACCTCTTCACGCCACCACGCGCTCATTATGCCCAAGCCCATCCATCGTAACGCAACTCACACGCCCTTAGTGTGTTGGAAAGCAATCGCTCCTTGTGTTTAAATAGCGCAATACACTTATGTCTCGTCTTCCTACTGGTCGCCGACTATCACTTCACCTGACTGCCTGCTTCTTACAGCGCCTGGCGGATGAGCTCCTTTTGCTTCTCCGAGAGCGTTGCGGGGAACTGCACGTCGAATTCGACGAAGAGGTCGCCGCGCTGCGACGGGTTCTTCTGCAGCGGCATGCCCTCACCGGCGAACACCTTGCGCATGCCTGGGGTCACAACGCCGTCGAGCCGCATGTCGATGCTGCGATTGTCCAGCGACTTGATGCTCAGCGTGCCGCCGCCCACGAGCGCATCCTTGAGTGACAGCCGCGCGCGATACACGAGGTTGTCACCTTCACGTTTGAACTTGTCGTGCGGCTTCTCCTTGATCACGAACACGATATCCTGCGGTGGTCGGTTCGGTAGCGCGTCACCCTGGCCCTCGAACGTGATCTTCGTGCCGTCCTTCCACCCTGGACGCACGTTCACTTCCAAGATCTTTTGCTCTTCGCGGAGCTGCTGGGATGCCTGGTCGTACACCTTGCGCGTGATCTTGAGCTTCTTCGTGCAGCCCGTGTAAAGCTGGTCGAGCGTGCACTCCAACTGCCGCTTGAGCTTCTCGGGCTTGGCGCCAATACCGCCACCCATGCCACCACCACCAAACATATCCTCCATACCACTCATACCGCCGAAGCCGCGGCCGCCACTGCGCATGCTAGGACCATTAGCGCGGCCGCGTCCACCGAATGCCGAGCCAAACATGGAGGCCATCGGGTCCATGTGCTCAGCCTCATTTGGGTTCGACGTGCCAAAGAATTGCTCAAAGATCTTGGACGGGTCGCTCGAGTGGAAGCTAAAGCCGCCCGGGAAGCCCGAGGAGCTCGACGAGAAGCTTGAGAAGCCACCGCCGCCTGGACCAGACGACGAGAACGAAAAGCCGCCACCTGGGAAGCCACCAGGGAAGCCACCGGCGCCCTCTGGACCCTGAGGTGGTGGACCGCCGCCGCCGCCGGCCTTGAGCCCCTCTTCGCCGTACTTGTCGAAGATCTCGCGCTTCTGCTTGTCACTCAGCACCTCGTAGGCTTCGCTGATGTCCTGGAACTTGGTCTGTGCACGCTCCTGGTCATTCGGATTCTTGTCTGGGTGCCACTTGAGCGCCAGCTTGCGGTACGCCTTCTTGAGCTCCTCGTCGGTTGCCGTGCGCGCCACGTTCAGGATCGCGTAGTAGTCTTTGCCCATTGCAGTTGCTTGTTGTGCCTTGTGTTGTTTGCTTGAGCTTGCTTGCTTGCTTGCGTTTTCGGAAATGAAGCGTGTTGTGCCTTGCTTGCTTGCTTTCGGCTGTTTGTGCGCTTCAACAAGCCCTCAACGGTCTGATTTCACGTACACGCAATTCGGAAATTTCCGGATTAGTCGAGACAATTCGAGAAGACGAGCCAGCTTTTCAGAGCACCTGATTGGTTGATATTTTAAATATTTCATTTCAACCAATCAGATATGTAGAAAATGGCTGACTTTGATTTTGAATTTCACATTTTGCGTGTCTCGCTCACTTTTGCTGCTTGTCTCTGAAGCCACGATGGAGGAAGGTGTCGCTAAGATAACGAACATGCTCAGCCAGACGACGCGGCCGTCGCGGCGCTCAGCCCTGCGCCTTGACTCCTAGTGCCAATAGTATAAGCAGCAGCACTATGAGCCTCAGCCTCCGCAATCCCATGGTCATCCTCAGCATCGCTCTTGGGCCTCAGAAACTCGGGCAGGAACGTGCTCCGGTGCTGGTTGCGGCGCAGCATCTGCATGAGCACGTTCCCCTTCTCCTTGCGTGCGACGCGGTAGCCCGAGCCCGGGCGCGGGTCCCGAATCGGTAGGAACATACGGAACGACTGTGACTCGCGGTAGCTCTGAAGCGTCTCGGGCAGCTCGGCGTCGCGGCGCAGTGTCCCGTAGCGCGACTGCAATAGCAATTGCTGTTGTTGTTGTTGTTGTTGTTGCTGATCCCGTCTGTTTGCTGCGAGCTCTGCGATCAAGAGCTCGGATGCTGGATCGCCCTTCTTGATCTTGGCCTTGGTAGCGCGCATGAGCCCGCGGACGTCCACGAGCTTGGGCCGCAGCATAGCCTGCTGGCAGCTCGTGCACATCTCGACTTTGGGCAGCCCCAGGATCACCGTCGAGCAGTGGCATGCCCTATAATAACGATAACAAGGCCCATGTCAGTATCTCTTTGCAGTCGACACAAAGTAACAGAATGGCTGCACAAGTGCATACAGTACGTACGTAAGCTGGTCGCGCTCGGTCTTGGACTGGCCGATGAGCTTGGAGATTTTGCGCATGCGGCCGCACTCACGCCCGCGTACCGCCGCGAGAATGTAGTCTGCGGCCGTGCGCACGGCGGCCTCCTGGTCCCGCATGTCGTTCACGATCTCTACGATGCCACGCACAAACACTTCGACGACGTCCGCGTCGATCTGGCAGTAGAGGTAACAAAGCGAGACGTTCACCGGTTGCGCGACGGCACCATCCTCACGCTGCGGGCCCACTTCCACGTCGTCCAAGTGCATGCTCTTAAGCAGCTGATACCCAAAGCGCCTTCCGGATTTGATCGTGTGGATGCCCATGCGCTGCGTTGGTGGGTAAACACGTCAGCACAAGTTCACAGAATGGTTAGCATCTCACAAATGCATACCAGCCCAGCACTTCACATAATGGCTACACACACAAAAGCCGCACCTCAACGTAGCAGAGCTGGTCGATGAGCCCCGGCGTGAGACTTTGTTTCTCGAGCCACTTGACGCCGAAGAACCGGAACGGATGCTCGTCGTCTTCACTCTCAAATGTTTGCACGACGCCGCAGTCTTTCATGGCTTCGTCACCGAACTGGACCGCGCAGTTCGAGCGCATGTCGTCCGTCGAGTTCGCGTAGAGTCCCGCCATGATCGTATCGAGCGATCCGCGCAGCTGACCGATGCAGAACGCGCTCACCATCGTGCTCGGACACTCGACGTACGACCCCTGGCGCTGAAGTCCGCTGCTGTTTATCCGATTCAATTCAGGCGCTCTCTTGGCACCGCTATACTCTTCTAATTCTGGTTCACGATGTTCTTCGGCTGCTATTGCTGCCGCCGAATAGTAATCCCCGTCGTCCCCAATGGTCGACACGAAGCTCTTCATCGTGCGCAGCTCGACGCGCTCCTTGTAGACGCGGAGACCACGCTCTTCCTTGATGAGCACCCAGCGCGCCGGGTCCACCGCCCGCTTGCGCCGCCGCACGAAGCTCACGTACCGCTGCACCGACTTGGCCACAATCGCGTTGCTTGAGCGCGCATACGCTTGTAGTACGTTCTGCTCTTCATCATCGTCATCACTAGCCTCTTCACCTTCGCGCAGAATGCGCTCGTCGTCTTGCGCACAGGGGCTCTCCGGATCTAGCTGTTGCGACAGTGACTGCTGCTTAGCGGGCGCCTCGTACAGCATGGAGCTGGAGGACACGCCGTCGGTCATTGTGGACGTAGCGAGGGCGGGCGAATTTCGATGTGGTGACAACCGACAGTCGCGCGTAGCGGAATGGAGCTCTTGGCTCTTGGCTGCTTTCTGTATGTGGAAATTTAATACACAATGGCCCGTCTGCGTTCCATAACAAGTCGAAATATCTGTGTCGCCAGCGTGCTATCTGATATCGCAGCCGAGCTCACTTTCCACTGGTGAACGCGATGGATGAAGCCCAGCAAAAGAATAAATAGCTATGCTTACAAGAGATATGCCACTTTTTATAAGGATATGCGGCGAGATATCCGTAAAGGAGGTCGTTGTAATTAGCGCAACTTGCTATCGTATTCGTCGAGAATTCGGTTTTTTTCCTATCAATCAAAAAAGATTCACAAATTCATCTTTGTTTTTGGAATATTTTTGCCGTCGGGACCTCCCAGTCAGCCCTATTGTTCAAGGAGTAGTGTCTGCCACACGTCAAAAGAACGTGCGCCGAAATTTCGCTGTGGTGGCGTGATGGGTACATATCTGTCCATACTCTGTCTCAGTCAAAAACGAAGTTCGTCGAATTTGACGAAGCCTTCATTTAATACACCTCGCTAGTATCAAATAGTGTATTACTACTTCGACAGTCGTCTGTTTCAAATGAGGTTGCGGGTCGGACCTCTCACGCCGGGGAGGTGCTCGTTACTCAAGGTGAGTGCATCCCTCTGTATATGGCATCCCCCGCTTATGACTGGTAGGACCCCCTCTCTTGTTACAATTGTAGCGAATCGACCTCGTGTTACGCGTACAGCGGCAGCCTATCCGTTCCCGCCACCTCAAGCGCCACACACACGAGTTGCGCGCGCATTTGCTTGCGGCGGCTGTTGACGTGGCGAGAGCGAAAGCGTCCTCTCTCTCTCGATTCGTACGACGTTCTAGAACGCAATCGATCACCCGTCAACCACCTGAAGAAGAGCTCAACCAAACAGACAACCAACCAGCGCAATCCGCGCACACACATCGTTGCGCGCGTGCAGCCGCGCCAGTTGGGCCAATTGGCGCGCGAGTTGCCCTTCTCACGGAGTAAACAACAAGTGCGACAAGCCAACAAAAACAAGGAAGCGCAACAAAACAAACAAACCTGTCACAATCGCTTTTACTTAGTCATTAGCAAGCGCCTCTGCTCGTCAAGAGTCGCATTTAACAGCTCACCAACACCACCAGCAGCAACCGCATTATGACTTTGCCGGCGATCGCCACGGGCTTTGTGCGCAAGCTCTACCGCATCCTGGACCAGGAGAGCGGTGCCGTGATCAGCTGGACGCGCGGTGGCTCGGCATTTGCCATCTTCGACGACGACAAGCTCAACGAGCTCATCTTGCCGCGCTACTTCCGCGGCCGCCTCTGTGCCTTCCGCCAGCAGCTGCGCGAGCACGGCTTCCAGCAGCTCATTGAGAATACGAATGGCGCGAATGGCGCGCATGTGCTCGTGCCGATTGCGCCGGTTGCGCCGCCCGTGAGCGCAAATGCGCAGCCGCACTGCACGTACTTTCACCAGCACTTTGTGCGCGGCGCGCCCGGATCGCTGAGCCAGATCACGCGCACGCCGCTGCCGCGCCGCCGCGTCTCGAGCCGCAAGAGTAAGGCTGTGAAGCGCACCGCCTCCGTTGTTGCGTCAGGCCCTGCTGTTGCGCCTGTTGTTAGTGAAGCGCCTGTGGCGATGGTGAGCGACTCGAAGCGATTAAGCGCCAAGCGTGCGCGTGTGGGCGAGGCGCCGCCGGTGTTGTCGACGTCTTCGTCGACTGCCTCGTCGAATGCCTCGACCTCTACGAGCTTGTCCTCGTCGTCCTCTTCCTCGACGACTTCCGACTCAGCCACGTCGACTGTGTCGCCTGCTATTATCTCGATCATGAAGAACTGTTCGCTGAGTGTGGCGCCAGTCTTTCAACAACTGCATCAGCAGCAGCAACAACAACAACAGCAACAGCCCGTGAAGACAAACCCGCTGTTCTCGAACGAGAGCAGCTCGCTCTTCGACGACTGGCTCAGCCTCGAGGACATTTCGCTCACGGCCGCGTCTTCGTCCACGAACAATGCCACCGCCGCGGTCACGACCGACATCTCGTTCTCGGAGGACATGCTTGGTGCGCTCATGAACCTCGTGAGCAGCTCCATGACGGCCACGCCGCTTACCAGCGTGCCCGAGGAGAAGACGTGCTCGGCCGCGATCACAAGAGCCGGCGGCAACGGCCCCATCTGCCCAGCGAAGAAGAAGGCACTGGCAAACGGTGCCGTGTACGAGACGCACCAGTTCTCGGACGACACGATCAATTCGATGATGCTCTGGCTCGGCAGCAGCGGCTCGACCTAAGTTTCGACGACGTCCGTTCAAGGGCAGCATTTCGAAGAGCACAACAGTACCAGATCACCCACAACAACAACCCCCAGCCAAGCATGCATTCAGCGCACCAGCCAGTGAGTTCAGCCAGCCATCCTCACTGTAGAGAGCAGAGCAACGCAGCAGCAGTTTCAGAGCGACCCGAGCCGTCCGTCTTGAGAGTGAACAAGCCTCCGCCACACGTTCGACAGCAGCCATTCATTTATGTGATCCCCCGCCAGTCAGTCGGTCTTTCCAGCGCTCGGTCGGCACCAGCAACCGACCGCAACAAACAAACAAGTGCAAGCAAGAAACAAACAAACACGAATGCATGTGCGCGCTTCCCGACTTGCAGCAACCCAACAAACAAACACAAGAAAGCAAGCAACACAACACCAAGCAAGAAACAAAGGCGACACCAATCAACAAGAAACAAGCGCTCGCCAGATCGCAGTCTTTCGACCGCAAGTGCGAGGAGTGCAGATGTAGCGTAGTGTAGTGTAGTGCCGCCAGTGTGTAGCGAGTGATGATAAACCGATTTCTTATAAACACAGCACCACCGCAGCAGCTCAAGCGAGCCCATCTCAAAACGACCGCAGCTCTTCAAAAAACCCATATGCTAGTCACAGCCACTCATGGCTACAGAAACTGTAGTGACTGATCACCAACCTCCGTGGATACAGAGCCAAGCGCATGGCCGCGTTTCATTTTCGTGCGCTTGCTTCTTCAGCTTAACTTTTGATTACGTCGAGAAAGGAAATGTGAACCCAGCTCCTCCATTTCAGCCAATCGCCATCCTCTATTCCCATTTTCAGCCAATAGTTATCTTCTATCTCTTGATATTCAAACCAATAATGGGGGGGGAATTTTGTGTTTTTCTGTTCTTCGCTGTCCCAAGTCACTCAAAAGCACGCCCGTCGTCAACAACACTCACACAAGCCCGGCAATCACTCATTACCTGAATCACCATGGCGGCGGGCATCGCCACAGGCTTCGTGCGCAAGCTCTACCGCATCCTGGATCTGGAGAGCGACGATGTGATCTCCTGGGACGCCACGGGGCTCTCGTTCTCCATCCACGACGCCGAGAAACTCACCGCGGACGTGCTCCCTCGCTACTTCCGCGGAAGACTGTGCGCCTTCCGCCAGCAACTCGTGGACCACGGCTTTGAGCAGCTCGAGTGCGAGGACAACGAGACGCGCGAGGTGTATCGTCACGAGCACTTTCTGAAAGGCTGCCCGGCGCAGCTGAGCCTCATCGCGCGCGTCCCCAAGCCCAAGCGCAAGCAGCAGCAGCAGCCGACCGTCACGGTCATGATTGGCGGTCATGGCGGCAAGGCGGCGAATGAGATGATGCCCGCGCTGCTTAATGTGAAGCAGCCGAATGCGAACAGGGCGCTCACGGTGACTCTGAATGCGGGTATGAAGCGTGCAAGTCCCAGTGTACAGCAGCAACAGCAGAAGCGCGTGCGTAATGAACAGCTACAAACGTCATCGCTCATGGTCACGGCCAAGCTCAGCAACAACAACAGCAGTAGTAACAACCGTACGAACCACAACAGTAACCCGCTATTCTCGAACGAGCCAGATACAAGCGCGCTCTCGTTCGCGCGGCTCGCCGAGAGCGGCCTGCTGCCGCACAGCTCGGATTTGCCCGAGCCCATCAGCTACCTGGCCAAGCTCACGAGCCAGCGCAGTAGCTCATCCATGGCTCAAGCCCAAGCTCAAGCTCAGGCTCGAGTGCGGATGGCTGAGCCACCCATGTTTTCGGACGACCTCTTCCGCTCGGCGCTCTTCTTCTTGGCCTCCACGTCCACGACCGGCGTCGAGCCACCATCCAATCCAGTCACAGCCAACACGACCACAACGACCCCAAGTACTCAGTCCAGCGCTGACAAGAACGGGAACGTGATGGTGTCGTCCAACCTGCTGTCGATGTTGCTGGCTTCGTCCACGTCGGGCATGCCGGCTTCTACTGGCAGTAGCTGGGGCTCGTCTGGCGTGTCGTCCAACCCGCTCTTCAGCGACCAGAGCACGGGCGACGACGACGAGGACCAGGACTCGATCTGGAACCTGCTCGTGGCCTCGTCCGTTGACCGCGTCAAGAGCGCAATTGGCGATATTGAGAGTCCACAGGAGCGCCTCAAGGTCATCCTGGCCGAGCGCGAGCGGCTCGAGGAGCAGCGTAAGAAGTTTAGTCGTGCGAGTAACGGCGCAGGCATTGCCAGTAAGGCGTCGACTGTCACAACGAGATCAGCAGCGTCGAGTGGGAACCCGCTGTTTGCCAAGTCGACAGCGCCTTCGAACTCATTGTTCGCCAAGTCGTCAGTAGCAAGTGGGAACCCGTTGTTTGCCAGGTCAACAGCAGCAGCAACTTCGAACCCTTTGTTCGCTGAGACGCCTGCTCCATCAGTGAATCCGAACCCGCTCTTCGCAAAGCCCTCAACATCGTCAGCAGGTCAACAGAATGGCAAGAATTCACTGTTCGCCAAGTCGGCGAACAAGCCCTCGTCTTCTGCTGCTGTGCACGTGGTCTCGAGTTCCAACTCAGTAATGCTCGGGGGCCGTGCAGGAGGGACAGGAGCAGGGACTCCAAACGAAGACGATCTATGGCGACTGCTCATGTCGTCGTCCATCGACTCGTTCCGGCGCATCGGCGAATTCGAAGTCTGATAGAAGAAGAGAAGTCCCCTCCTCTGTCGGCGGAGTCGAAAGCACGAAGAGGACGACCGCAGGCTGCTGGCAGGAGACCCGAGGTCGCAGAGTTAGTCACTTGTGCGTGGTTGGCTGATTGGCCAGTTGTGCTTTTTATTTTTGGAGAAATGTACTTTGTTTTATTTAAAAACAAACTGTTCAGTGAGCAAATGGTGGTGCCATGGGGGCGATGCGACTGTCGGCACTGCCAGCGCCACCTGCTTGGCTCTTGGACTTGGCTCTTGGGCGCGCCACGGCCTCCCCGACGTTCGCTTCAGAAGCTTGGAGACCCTGCTTGAGAGAATC
>JAADWP010000936.1:0-12798 GCA_023336215.1 Globisporangium iwayamae | reverse complement strand
TCGAGTGGGCGCACTACTGGATCGACCGCGGCTTTGCTGCGCTCGAGCAGGAGCTCAAGCTCACCGCGGGCAAGTACTGCGTGGGTGATGACGTGACGCTCGCAGACGTGTACTTGGTGCCTCAAGTGTACAATGCGAACCGCTTCAATGTGGACATGAGCAAGTTCCCGACCATCGCGCGCGTGGCCAAGGAGCTGGAGAGCGTCGCAGCATTCGAGAAGGCGCATCCGTCACAGCAGCCGGACGCGCAGTAGGTACTGTACACAAACAAGCGTGTCTGTGTGAAAAACAAGTCGAGCAAGTCAAGATAAACAAGCAAGCGCCAGCCACACTTGAGAACACGCGCAAATCGGATCAGCTTGCTTGGCGTGACGACTCCTAAATCCACCCGCAACACCTTCATCATGTTAATCATTTCATTTCCATTTCGGGTCGAGTGGTCTGCTTGCTGTCCATCGATCTCCTTAAGAGTTGCTTTGAGTTGGGTGATCGCAAATGTGACTGGAGCGTGATTCACGACTGGATCCTCTTTTAGGAGCAACCTTGCTTGCGCGGGCAAACAAACATGCGTCTGCGTACAAGTACTTGCTTGCGGACCTAGCGGAGCCGAGTAGAGGTTGCGGCAAATTGATTCCGGTGCGTGTACAAGTTGTGTTGTTTGTGTTGTTCCTTGTCGTGTTGGACGGAAATACTGGAGCGCCGGGTTCAGCGCAAGACACATCCATGCAAGGATCTTTCTCTCACCACCGTCGTCGGTCCGACCCTATGAGGGACACAAGCAAAGGTTGGCGCGCAAGATTTGTGGCTCGCAATCGCCGACCTGCGCGGATAGGTGTGCGTTTGTGGCCTCAAATGGCTTGGCGTCATTTGCTGTTTGCAACGCCTCGTTATCAGGCAACGCCTATTGCGTTTGAAGCGACGTGGACTAAAGGTCCAATGACGGATCATTTGATCCCGCGCTGCCTATATTTCATATACCTTGAATAAATTATAGATCAGAAATATGACTGCATCAGTAGCTCGAGCGAATACATTGCTGGGGCAACATTCACAAATATCTATAATCATATAACCTTTTTAAAATCATACATATCAGGTGGTGGTCATTCAGCACCAGTCTCTGCGTCGCCCAAATGCTGAAACTTGTGGCTGATGGCTCAGCAAGTAAGAATAGAGAGCGCAAGATGGCAAGTGGAGAAATGGACGACCGCCCCCTTCAAGGGCCAAGTCTCCAGCTATTCCTCAGCTTGCTTGCTTTCTCTATCACCATTCACCACCAGCGTCGGCTGGCAAACAGAGGTCTGTCTGCTCAGCAAGTCCAAGGTTTGCTCAGACGAGGCGACGGGCAGAATTGCGGTGCTTGTTGCCTGCCGATTTTGCAACTTGCTTGCGAGTACGCAGCAAAGCAACCACGTCTTGTCTTCACTTCTCTTCACAATCCGAAGTGCGTCGAAGTGAGCCCACCACCCACACAAGCAAGCAAGCAAACAAGGGTACCCTTTGCTAAGAGTAGAAAAGCACAACAAGTCCAATCAAGTTACTCCGGCTAGCCTTGCGCTCGTTCTCCACCACACATCACCTTCATCCCAGCAATGCGAGTTCGCGCGCGCAACTCGGTCCACGCGACGCCCCTCCCTGTCGCCCTCGACGGCGACAACGACGAGAAGCCCCTGCGCTTCTTCTCCAAGCGGCGGCTCTCCACGCTCTTCCGTCGGGCTTCAGTCACGTCCCCGCCCGGCGCGTCCTCATCCTCAGTTCCAGATGCGGTCGTGGGCCGTATGTCGGCGCCCAGCTCCAGCCTCGGAGCCACAATCTCGTCGTTCCTGACCAGCAGCTCATCAAGCCCATTGTCGTCTCAAGCCACCAACAACGTGACGGCGATCGACCAGGAGATGGTCTTCTTTGGCGCCAAGACGTACGCGCTGGCTACGAGCAACGGCGTGCGTCCAACGAACGAGGACCGCTTCCGGGTCATCACAAGCCTCGAGCGCTTCGGCAGGGGACTGCTGGCCACGGAGAAGAAGAAGCAATCTGGCGCCGGTGGGGTGCGCAGCTACGATGACGCACTCACCACGAGGCTCATGGAGGCGTACGTGAACAACGCCAATGCGCCGGTCTTGTTGGACGCCAAGAAAAAGAACTACAAATCCAGCAAGAGCGGTGGAGACACCGAGTTCTATGGGATCTACGACGGCCACGGCGGCGCGCGGTGCTCGTCGCTCTTGGCTCTGCTATTGCCCCTGTACCTGCTGCGGCAGCGCGAGTTCGAGACCGACATCGCCAGTGCGGCCAAGCGCGCGTGCCTGGACATCAACGAGGAGATCCTGAGGCGCGAGGCCGCAAACCAGTGCGAAGGCGGCTCGACGGCCATCACGCTGCTCATTCGCAAGAGCGTGGCGTACTTTTGCAACACGGGCGACTGCCGCGCGGTCGTGGTGTCTCGAAAGGGCGTGGCTGCGCTCACGACGGACCATAAGGCGACCAATGAACTCGAGAAGCAGCGCGTGGAGGAGGCCGGAGGGATCGTACTCTACGTGCACGGCGTCGCTCGCGTGAACGGGCGTTTGGCTGTGTCCAGGGCCTTTGGTGACTCGGAGCTCAAGGAGGTCGTGATCCCCATGCCGGACGTCACGACCCACGAGCTCACGGCTGACGACGAGTTCATCGTATTGGCGTCCGACGGACTCTGGGACGCGCTCCCGAACGAGACAGTGCTCAGCTGCATCAGGTATGTCCGTACTGGCTAGGCTGTGGACGTGAGCCTAGGCTAAGGCTAACTCTGTGTTTTAATGCTGTGGTTTAACTTTGGTTTTTAGGACGCACCCGTGGTTAGACGTCCACGAGATGGCCAAGCTGCTGATCGAACGCGCGGTCGAACTGGGGAGCATGGACAACGTCACGGTGCTCATCGTGGACGTGCGCAAGCGGCCGTGAGCTGAGTGTGCACTTCATGAAAGAAACGTACCCACGCAGTAGCCTTGTGTCCAACGATGAAAGAGTTCCGAGTAGGGTCAATGCCACCTACCAGAGAACATCCACCCACCCACCACCAGCGGTGGAGCTGTGCAATGGACAAGCAGGGAGTGCCCCGCAAATCCTCTAGACGTGCGGCTGGGGACGTGTGGTTTCATTCGTTCAAGCTGTGAAGTGAAGCTACGCGTCGCCGTCCCCAACCCAAGCGAGCAATGACGACCAGAGTCAGCGTGTGTGTGCGCGTTGTGTGGTGGTGAAAAATCGATTAATAATTATTAACGTTTTTAAATATTTCCTTATCGAAATATGGATGTCATGAAAAAGCTATTTTGCGAGTGTAAATGGCTACATGTTTAAAAGATGGCTACATTTATCAGAGTCGCATAGGACAGTGAGGACGAGTGTTGAGCGGATGACGAAAGCGAGCGCCTTGGGCGTCTTTGTGGGTGTGAGCTGGCTGGCTGTCGGTGTGTAGGTTAGTAAGCGCTCGAGGTACGGGGTGGGGTCTCTGGTCCACCTCTGCCTCTTGGACGGCGGTGGGATCACCCCCTGCAAGCGCCCGAAAGCCCAGCAGCAGCAGCAAGAAGAGAGTACCGCCAAGCGAGAGAGTGCCTGTGATGGCGGACAAGCGGCGCAAGCGGAAGACGGACGCGCCGGCGAGCTCCTACGAGGACGGCGCGTCATCCAAGGTTTTCCATGCGGTCGATATCAGCGATCCATCGGTCATGCCGAGACGGCGTAGTTATACCAACAGCAGTAGCAGCAGCTCAGCATCTGCAAGAGGCGAGTCGTGGATGACTAAGGTCACAGCGGCCATGAGCCACCGGATCTTCTCGGGTAAGAAGCTCGGTGCCTCGCGGTCCACGCAGGTGATGCCGCTCGCTGGGGTGGCGACCGCAACAACAACAGGGGGCAGTACTAATGGACAGGAGACCAAACACCACGGCTCTTCCTTACCATTGTCGTCTTCATCTCATGGGGATATGACCATTATCACCAGCATCAGTGGACCTGGACACAAGACCCAGACACTGCGGCAGGTCTCGTCCGAGAACAGCCTGGTGTGGACGACCACAGCGGGCATTGGAGCCCCGCCGACATCCACGCCCGTCGAGCAAGTGGATTTCTGTCCCAACGTCGTGTGCGACATCATTCCCAACGAAGAAGAAGCCCATGTCTCAGTAAAGAAGCAGCAGTCAGCGCTGCAGAGCATCCAGGTGCGAGGCTCAGCCCAGCAACAGCAACAGCGCAATGCCAACAGCTCGGTGGTGGTGATTGAGAAGATCGTCCCGTGTCGTGGTCATGTGGACAATGGCTCGGACGTCGAGTTGGAGGACATGCCGTCGCGCCAACGAAGACACACCACCACCACCACCAACAGCAGAACCGCAGGCTCAATGGTCCTGGCGCTCGATCGAGACACTACCAGGTACACAGAGGACAGTAGCGACAATTCCAAGACGCCAGCGGTCGTCCAGGACACGGCGCCGATCCTCAAGGACTTTTTCAGCCGCAACGCGTCCACGGGACAGGGCCTCCGCGTTCAGCAGCGCGAAAACCGGCGCGAGTCGCTCTACAAGACGAGCAAACAGCGCCAAGAGCGTCTGCGCAAGCGCGTGGAGGACGAGAGCCAAGTCTCAGAGACTCAGCTGCGCAAGTTGCGCGCCGAGCAGCTGCAGAAACTCAACCAGCAGCGACGCTTGCAATTGAAACAGGAGGCTGCGTGCGCCCACAAGGCCTTCTCGTCAAGGCTTGTGAGCGATCAGCAGAGCTTTGTGAAGGAGCGCGAGCGGTGGGAATGCGAGTTCGAGAGCGAGATCCGCACGCTGAGCCACGCCTTCAGGAAGGCGAGCGCCAAGGGCCAGTCGAAAGTCACAGAAGAAGAAGACGAGGGTGGAGCGAATCGCCCCATGACGGTCGCGGGCCTCGCAGTGCCGCAGGCGCTCGCGCAGATCCGGCGCGACGCGTCCAACTATGAGAAGCGCCTCAAGACCGCGGCACCTCGATCTTCACAAAGAGAATGGGGCTTTGCTCCAGAGAGTGCAGGTGCCTCAGGTCAGCAGCGGCCAGGGTCTTCAGGTGGCCGATCGTGCGATATCTTCAGCCTAGAGGACTCGGCGAAAGGAGACGGCGAGTATGACGGTGAGGAGGACAGCTTCGAGGTCCTCTACGCCTCGGAGAGCGCAAACGCAGACGATAAGGGCGACAGCAGAAGGTCGAGGGATGCTCAAGTGACTATCGATGAGCTCTTGAACGAGCGCGCGAGTCTGCTGCAGCGAATAACGCAGCTCGAGAAGCTCGTCGAATCCCAGCAGATCACACAGCAGTGAGGCTCTGTTTTTTTTACTATCCCGCGACTTATTTATTGGAAATCAACACGGCATAACTGGTAATAGAGAGAATGAGAACTGTGCACCACGGCCACACACATTGCGTGCAAAATGAATCCGATATATAATGAAAAGGCCCAAGGCAAAGCAAAGCATGTGCGTGTGGGTGGGGTCATACCATTTAAATTAGCGCCATTCTTCACTCACTCGCTCGCTCGTCCGTATTAGTTACTTGTCCGTGTTGGCGATGCACTTGTTGACGACGTGGAGCAGGTGCGAGTTCTCGAGCGCCGCGGCCACGCGCTCCTTGTCGTTCAGCTGCTTGTTCACTGCGGCCTCGGACGAGTGCGTGCCAGGCGTGATTAAAATGTCCACCTTGAAGCGCGCCGGCAGCGAGCGCAGCAGCTTCACACGCAGGCAGAGCCCGATGAGTGTCGCCATGCTATTGACACATGATCATGACAAGTGTGAGTGAGTGAGTGAGTGGTGGGCTTTGTAGCTTGTCATACACAGTCAGGCGCGTGTAATGTAATTCGTTACCTGCAGTGCGGGATCGTGGGCGTGAAGAAGACTGTGACGGAGCTCTTGGCGTCGTCGATGTGGATGTTCTCGAGCGACATGACCTTGAGCTGTTCGAGCGTCAGCGGGTGCTCCGGGTCGTTGATGTGGCGCAGGATCTCTATCCACACGCATACACGCACACATACACGTAAAGCTTCGTTAGTGGCCGGCCATCCACTCAACCGTCAGGCAGCGAAGGAGTGATGCGCAATCATCGATTAGTGACGTACCGAAAACCTCCTCGGCCTCGTACGGATCCACCGAGTCGTCGTCCGTGAGGTCGTCGAAGACGTCGAACTTGGCGGACGCACTCGCGCTCACGGCGTAGACCGTCGGGTTGGCGTTGATCTTCTCCTGGAGCCCCATCGCGTCGTCGCTTCTCGTACTGCCTGCTGCTTCTCGCTTTTGGCTTTCTTTGGACTTTTGTCACTGTTGTAGACAAAGGTTGTTGACAACGGCACTGATTTTGTACATCGTCCAAAATATATATAGACAACGATGATTATGCAATCTGAAAAGAACATACAACCGATTTTAACAGCCACAGTTAGCGCTTTTAACAGAAGCATGGCTACACCACCTTGCCACGCAGAGCTCCACTGGACGACGCTCCTGTTGCTGCTCGCGTACCGAAACCGCTTGCGTCCAACCCTACACAATAGAGACCTCCTAGCTGCGACACACTCCCCTCTGGACAGGCGAGGCACTCCCCCGACGCCCAGTCGAGGTACTTGCCCACGGCGCAGCAGCGCTTCGCTGCAGTTGTCCCTGCTGACACCGGCGACGAAGTCTGCAGCCGGCGCTCGTCAGTTGAGGCACTGCCGCTCGCTATATCAGAAGCCTCGTCCTGTGATAGTGAAGAGGACGAGGAGGAGTCAGTAGACTCCACACCCGCCAGAGAGCTCGCTTTTGAACTCTCCGCAGCCTTCGTCAGCAACGAGCCCGTCACGGCCTCGCCTTTCAAGACCTCGGAGGTCTCATCAGACGCACTCCCCGTTTCTTCATCACTGGCACTGGCAACAGCGGTGTTCTCGTTTGCGACGTCTGTGTGAACTACGAGCGACACGCGCGCCGACAGGAACATCGGCGTCGTCACGTTCTTGAAGCTGATGCGTGACGCCCCCGAGAGTGTCTTGGCAAAAGAAGCCTGGACCTCAAACGTACTGAACGCCGACGGCAGCAGACTCGAGTCGCTCACTTCGCCTCCCGTCGAGCAAATACGTGGCAGCAGTGAGTTGCAATCACTCCTACTCGCCAGCGTCACTTGTGTACACGTGCCAGCGAGACCCGTAGGGCGCTCTTCGTACGTGTTCTTAAACTTGCTCGTCGGGATCTCAAACGATTTCCCACCGAGCGCGAGCCCCAGTGACGACGTACCACTGAACTGCACCTTTACCGCGACGTCGCTGCTCTTGGTCGCAAAAGTTGAGAAGCGTGGCGGCAGAAAGATCTCAAAGCTCTTGACGTACAACACGGTGGACTTAAGATCCGTCACGGCGTCCGGGAGCCAATTGTGTTCGAGGAGCCACGTGACGTTGAGCGGCAGCTGGAAAGTCACGTTCTCACCGTCCATGAGCTTGGCGATGTCCAGGAAGCCCGTGTCTTTGCCATACTGCGGCTTGGTCGGGATCACGGGCGTAAGCTTCACAGTACTCGCCTTCTTGGCGTTCTTATAGCTGCTCAGCAGCTCGATTTGCTCGTCCGAGATCGATTTCCCAGCAAACACCGTGGTCGCACAGATCTCCGAGGCCACGCCGCCGTTCTCATACGCGTTGTAGTTACAAAACGAGACTACAGTACTGAGCAACAGCGCCTGGTTCATTGTGAGTCCGATGCTCGTGACGGCGTCGGCGTAGCTCTGCTCCTTCTTCCACTGCGTCCACCAGTCCTCGCGGGTCTTCGTGTTGTTGTTCCAATTGTTTTGCAGTACCTTGAAGCTCTCACTGGTCGTTTGCTGCTGGGATTCGGCGTCTGACTGCATCTGCACGGCGCTCTGCAGGTTCACAGCCGCACGCGCGACCTCAAAGAGCAAGTTCACGGCCTCGTGCGAGTAGCCCACGCTCTCGACGAGCCCACCAAAGACCTTGACGACCTTGCCCGGGATCGTCACGCACGGCGGGTACCCGTCAATGTCGATGATCACACAGAATGCCTCAACGATCTCCGTGAAGAGGGCCTTGACCTGCTCGACCTCGGACTGTGAGACCTGGGACCTGTAGCTGCTGTACACGCTGATGAAGCTCGCGGCCTGCTGGTCGAGCGTCGTCGAGTTGAGCTTCCTACTGCTATCAATCAGAGGCTCCACGGTGTCCTTCACGCGCTGCACGCCGGTCTGGACGCTCGCCATGCGCGCAAAGAGACTGCCGAGCCTCTCTGCGAGGTCACCCGTCACATACTTCTTGAGCAGTGTGGTCTGCACGAGGTTCGTCAGGCTCTTGCTGAACGCATTCGCGTCTGAGACGAGGTCGCCCAGGTTCTTTGGGTTGAAGCCCGTCACAGGGTTGAACACGCTGAGCGCCGAGATCGCCGTGTTGAAGAGGTTGAGCACGGACTGCACGGCGGCCTCGCCGATTGCGCGCTTCGAAAGCTCCTTGACGCTCTCAATCAGCGAGTCCTTCTCGTCACTGGCCGTGTCGCTGGCCGTCGCGAGTAGTGCGAGCTTCTGCTCAAACTGGGTCACGCGGCTGTCGCGATCAAAGACGCTCATAGTCTGCAGGTGTTCAGCGAGCGCGCTTTGGGACTTGGCCATCTGTGTGCTGCTGACCAACATGGGCTCGAGCGTCGCGTTCTCGATGGCAGCTGCTTTCTTGCCCATGTTATCCTTGAGAAAGGCCATGAGCTCCTGGCGCTTGTCCGACAGCGTCTTGATGACATTGTCGTGGAGATCCTTGTCCAGCAGCTGCTGCATGTACGCCTGCAGGTCCATCTCGATGCCTGGGATCACCGACGTCGTCGCGTTCGAGCTTAGCAGCGAACGGTCCGCGATCGCGAGCCCACTGATCTGCGACAGGATCTGCGGGATCACACAGAACTTGAGCTTGTCCGTTGACGTTGAAGCGTCGTCTTCTTGTTGTGGACACACGACGGACGCTACGCTGGACGCGGCCACGAACGCGTCCTCCGCAGCATACCTCGCCAACGCCTTGATGTCGTTCTTGTCGAACAGTGCTGTCACGTCGCGCGTGATCGCGCTGGCGATACCATCACCGACCATCGTGTTCTTCGCGAGAAAGTCCGTCGGGAGATTCTGCAACAGCCCGAGCTCTGGCAGAATGTTGGCGTCCTTGAGCGACGTGATGTTGAGCACAACAAACGATTCAAACCAGTACTTGCCGTCCACGCCTTTCTCCACGTACGGGTCCAGTGAACCCTGCGGGTACAGTATCTCGGTCTCCTTGAGCCTGTCGAGCGTTGAGTACTGATCGCCTGGCAGCAGGTTCGCCAATATACACGAGTGCATGTAGAATTGGTTCAGCACCTGGCTGTATGTGAACGTGAAAGACGCAAACGCGACCGAGTTAGCGTCCAATCCTCGCAGCTGCGCTCTGGAGATGATAGCGCCCAGGAACGCGCCCCACTTGATCGTGCCTGTGTCGTCACCACTGTCGCGCACGATGTTCGTCGCCTCCGCCCCAAGCGTCACGCCCGCATACGTCATGACTTCGGCGCTGGTGTTCACGGCGAGTGCGAACTCGTTCAGGTCAATCTTCCCAGGCAGTCCCTTGCCCAGGGACTTATATCCCAGGGCCTCATACTCCTCAGCTAGGTCCAGTACGATCAGCTGGGACATGGTCAGGAGCAGGTTGTAGAGCTCGTACTCACGCGGTTGGGGTGTCATGAGCTCGTTGAAGCTCTTGTTCAGCAGCACCGCGAGCGCCAAGTCGTAGGTGATGAACGGCGTCGACTGTAGCACTTGGTCTCCCTTGGCTGAGTCTTTCAGGGCTTGTCGACGTTGCTTGAGGTTGTAGCCATTGATCGTCATCGTGTTTGTAGCCTTCACCTTGGTCTTGGGCGCCAGGAAGAATGCGTTCTCGGTCAGCAGGGTGAGCAATGCAAGCGCACCAGTGTGCACAATCCTGGCCTCCTGCAGAGCGCCTCGGAACGACACGAATTTGGTGGTATCGTTAGAGCCTGAGCCTGAACCATTTAAGCCACTGGAGCTCTTGAAGAAGAGCACGTCCTTCGAGTCAGCCTTGAGGAAGAGCTGCACCTGCAGCGCTAGCTTCTCGTCCGCTGTCCACGCGATGATGCCGCGAGCGGTGTCGTAGCTCCAATAGCGCCGGTTGGCGTCTCGTACAGTGGCGAATCCGCTCTTGGCGTTCACGAACGTGATGATGAGCTTCTCGGGCACGCCCAGCTTCGTGGGGTCCACGAGTCCATAGACCTCGCGCACGTAGCCCTCGTCGCCACCGATGTACCCGTTCGAATACGAATTGAAGCTCAGGCGGCGGTTCGCGCGCATCGTGACGTAGCTCCCGCCAGTGGCGTTGGTTGATGTGGCACTGGCGGTCGTAACGCTAGTGTTCGACACTGGAGCTTTGGTCACGAACGCCTCGAGCGCCTCGAGATCGAAGACCTGCGTCCAGCCAGCCTGTGTACATACACAACCATCGCAGCTGTACCAATTAGCACACATGGAGGCAAGGGCCATTGAAAGACACTCGTACACTGTGAATAACAATAACGCAGCATGGCGGACGACTCACGTATTGCTGCTCTGTGGTGGTGGAGACGGTTGCGCTCTTGGATGGCACCGCGGTCCCTGGCTGGAAAGACTCCTTTGGTATCGGTGCGGGTGCGGCGGTGCTCGAGCGTGGCGTTGGGCTCTGCGCACAGACGACCGCTATACAAGAGAGCGCCATTATCACCACCAGCGCTGGTGTTATTGGAGCTGCTGACAGGCGCCGCATTCGCGCCATCGTCGTCGTTTGGAGCGCAATGAATGTCACTGCGGATTCCTTAAATCACGCTAATCTATCTAGTGAGCAAAGGGTTACTATTTGATAAGTGCCAGCATGTCCGGGCATTGTTGCTGGTCGGTCACGTTCCCATCGCAGATTGCGATCACCACATGCTAACAACAACTTGAAGTGCATGGCTGTTGAAGGCGCACACGCGTCACACCATAGCCACTCACCACAACAGACAGAGGCTGGCCACACCACCAGCCTGTCACCATAAGCAGTCAACTTCAGGAGATCTGGAAGCGCGTTCAACGTGCATATTTGTGTGTTCGAAGCCTCTCAAGAGCTCTCAGATCTTTCTTCCATAAGACTGAGGATCTCTTAGCTCACCTCCACCACGAGCAGCATCATGTTCTGACTCTCTTGGCTTACCAATTACCCTAAAGTGCATGTCAAAGACGATACCATGTCATAGGCGGCATCCTTTATTTGAAACAGTTTCAGCACGTAATTACGCGTAGTTGTAAAATAGAACATGGTGCTATCATTTTTGAAAAGTTTTAGTAGTACCGTATGCACATTGGGATCGCCTATGACCTGTATTATATAGTACACTTGGAGTACAATACACCAACGGACGGACACTTCCAAGAACTCTCGTGTTATTGCAAGTCGTCGCTTGCGTCAATGACCAACTCTCTTTCTCTCTCATGCGCACGTCAACTTTGAGACTCGAAGCTTCTTCCTGCTATTCTTGTCTAAAGATGTGCCTGCGGCATCGCACGTGTGTCCGGCAGTCAGGAGCACAATAAGCCTTCCCTTCTTTTCTCACGTGTGCGATTGATCAGTCTCTTGACTACCGGGTCAGGGCTGGTGCTAGAGCTTATGACATGGGGATCCTATGCCCCAGTAATAGACGTACCCATGATGCATGCGCGCGTCACCTCTCATCGCGAGTCTACATGTTCGCATGTTTGCACATCGCGTCTTACTGTGACTTAGCCCAGCAGGCCCATCGCCTACAGAGAGCAGACTATCAAGTTTGCTCATTGTCCAGTCCGCCGGATTCAGCTCACGCGCCCTCAAACCTCGACCCTTTTAGTCATCAAGCTCCTTCAACACAATGCTCAAGTCCTTCCTTGCTGCCCTGCTGCTCACGGCCGCCTCGTCCTCGGGCGTCCGCGCCTTCGCGCCGTGCGCCGACGGTATGTCCGAGATGAGCGTCGAGGGCATCAACGGCATCTTCTGCGTGTCTGGAAGCACGATCTGCATCGCCAACGTCAGTCAGGGCGCGTGCCCGATCCCCCAAGAAGGACTCAAGTATGGGTCGTACTGCGGTGTCGTCGCATCGGGTGTCTACGGTTGCAAGGTGCTAGACTCGGAGTCGGTCAAGACGTTCCAGCCGTGGGTGGATCCGAAGTCCACGCCTGCACCAACCACTGCAACTCCAGAGCCAGCACCGAGCACTGCGACTCCGACACCAACACCAACCACTACTGCCCCGACACTAACACAAAGTACTGCGGCCAATCCAGCAGGCTCCAAGTGTGGCCAGGGAAGCCCCATGAGCGTTGAAGGCGTCGAGGGCGACTTCTGCGTCTACAGCAGCCCCGTGTGTGCTGGCAGCATCAACACGGGTAATTGTCCGACTGTCCAGGACGGCCTCCCGTACGGCTCCTACTGCGGTATCGTCTCGTCCGGCGTCTACGGCTGCAAGGTGCTCGACGTGAACACCGTCAAGCTGCACCCACAGGCTGTAACTCCAGCACAGTCGAGTCCGGCGCCAGCTGCAACCACCGCCACCAACTCTTCCTCTACCACACCAAGCGTGGCTCTGTCTACCACTACTCCAGCCATCGCTACTCCAGCTCCAGCGACTCTTTCGAGCCCCGACTGCCCGAACGGAGGCAGCCCCATGAGCATCGAAGGCGTCCAGAAGATCTTCTGCGTCTCGGGTGTCGCCTGTGCGGCCGACATTGCGACGGGCAACTGTCCAGGCAAGCAGGACGGACTCCCTTTCGGCTCGTTCT
>JAADWP010000935.1:0-12813 GCA_023336215.1 Globisporangium iwayamae | reverse complement strand
TACGCCTCCTTGCACTGCTGCAGTGCTTTGGCGTGCCCAAAGTGGAACAGGTCGAAGATCCCGTCCGCGTACAGCCGCAGCGGGCGGCCCGTGAGCGTGCCCGGCTCGCCCTCCACCAAAGTCTTGCGGTACGGCTCGTAGTCCGCCGCGGCAGCAACTTCCGTGCTGGCAGCGGACGACTCAGCTGCATTCACTGTCACAGTGTTCTTTGTTGGCTCATTGTCCGGGACGACGGTAGCACCAGCTTCGCATTTCGGGCTCATGTTCTCCTGCCAATAGCAGCAATAGCTCGCTGGTTAGTCAACCTGATGCACTAGGTATCAATGCAATAGCATCATAGCAGTGAGAACCCACCACAGTAGTGGTCATTTCTCGGGGTCCGCTCTTCAGCGCTGTCTCGCAAATGACACACACGCAGAAAGCGAATGCGGATCCCTTCAGCCGCGAGAGAGCAGCTATAAATATTCCTCAGCAGCTGAGGAGCCACGGCGGCAGAGAGTGAAGGCATGACTCGCGAAGGCTGGCGGGAGCGACGGTATCCTTCTCGTTTCCCGTGAGCAGTGGCATCAGAAATGGGCAGCAGCTGCTGATACTAGCGGGCGGCTGATAGACTTAGTGGTGCTGTGACTGACCGAAGGACGGACAGACGCTCTTGCTTGTCAGTCGAGGGGCAAACTTCACGTTGGCACAAACTTCACGTTGGCACCAACCTCACTGAAAGCGAAAGCAGTCAACTACGTCCACAATCCCCGTTGTCAAATTTACTACCAGCCAAAGCTTCCTACAATGCAGTGTACGTGTATTCGTCCATGTTGTCTCATCGAGCTCGCTCGCGTTGTAATGAAGATGTGCGTCTTCGTCATGTTCGCTTCTTCTCAAAATGGCTGCATCAAGAGAAAGCTCTCAGACGATTTTCGCCCTTGTTTGTTTGACTGGCACTTGCTGGGTTTTTGCGCTCTCCGACTAAAATAGGATATTTTCTGCTGTTCTAATAGGGTGAATCGCCTTGCTGTCTTTTGCGCTTTTTGACCTGTGACGTTTCGCCACCTCATTTTCTACCAATGAGATCCAACGTGGTTCAAAAGCTGCTTATCTCTATGACGCTTTCCATCGCGACACCCACATCCAATTCCGAATCCAGAATTGAACCAAGCGGCAACACCGCTTGTAGAAGGAGAGACAACAACGACGATGGCCGGCGCCAATGACAACGTCAACGACAACCAGCTGACGGCGGAGCTCTCGAGCCGCTACTTCCGCCCTGGTGGCGCCGTGCGCGGAGTCGTGCACCTGCGCACGAGCCGCGCGACCCCCGACGCGTCCACCGAGATCGCGTACGTCGTCGCGCAGATCCACGCGCACGTGACGGTCGATAGCAACCTGCTGACTGTGCCTGTGGTGCCGCTGCTCTCGCCACGATCGGCGTCCAAGAAAGAGAGCGAGCAGACCGGTGGTGGTGATGATAGTGACGCTTCGCAGGATGGTGCATTCTTCTGGGAGAAGATGGGTGCCGCGCTGCCGGACGTGCGAAGCTTCTCGGGCGACACGGGCGCATGTATCTACCAGTCCGTGCCGAACACACTGCTTTCGGATATCAACATTGCGCCGACGCAGCAAGAGACGGCGGTCGCTGATGCGTTTGTGGGACAAGAGGAGACCGCGAATCGCTGCAGACGCGAGTTCGCGATTGCACTGCCGGCGTCCGCGTGTCCGACGTTCCGCGGTACTGCTGCGCGGGTATTCTACGTGCTCTCGATCACTGCCCAGGCCGCGAAAGAGGGCAGCAAGCCCGTGTCCGTGCACTTGCCGTTCGATGTGTACGCCCCTGAATTCTTCTTCCAGCCGACGACACTGGAGAGCGCCGACCAATACGCAGCGCTCCAGGGCAACAATGCGAATGGGAAGAGCACAACCGAGCACAGCCCGAAGCGGTCGTCAGCACGCAAGGAGCG
Source organism: Globisporangium iwayamae (assembly GCA_023336215.1). Lineage (NCBI taxonomy): Eukaryota > Oomycota > Peronosporomycetes > Pythiales > Pythiaceae > Globisporangium > Globisporangium iwayamae. The sequence continues at coordinate 10,861 of JAADWP010000935.1, read as the reverse complement.
CAGCCTCTCTGTCGGCGTAATCCCCGTTGGCGTACGCAAGGGCAACGAGATCCCGTTCGAGCTGCGTCCGTCGCTGATGCACGGCCGCGTGGAGACCGAGATGATGCAGAAGGCGCAGACAAGCATTTTCACGATCGGCAAGGACAACAGTCACCTGGTGCGCTTCCTGCTCACCAAGCAGTTCTACCAGCCAGGGGACGTCCTGCTGGGCGTGTTTGACTTCTCGCAAGCGACGATCCCGTGCTACGAAGTATCAGCCACGCTTTGCCTCGAAGAGACACTCTCGTCCATGTCGCTGGACCCGTCGCGCGTCGTGAGCTCCAAGGAGTTTGGCTCGTACCACGAGTACACGGGGTCCGTGCTGCACACGAACGCGCAGTTTTGCATCCCGCACGACGCGCTACCAACCATCCGCACGGATCTCGTGTGCTTCCAATGGTTGCTACGCTTCGAGTTCACCGCAGGCATTAGCGTCGTCACCGTCGCTGGTGGGGAAGGCAGCAGTACTACCACCACCACCAGCAATGCCATCGGCTCGCAGCGCCAGACGTTTCGGTGGCAAGTGCCTGTCGTCGTGCGGCCGGCGGCGGCGACCGAGCGCAGCCAGTTCGCCAACGTGCCGCACAAGCTCTTCTCGGGGAGCCGTCGCGTCATCAAGCTCGAGTAGACTACGTAACAGATCCATACAGACATACAGGATACGCACACACACACAGAGATAATAAAACAAGGAGATACATGTGCGGCATTGCCATGTTCATAGTTGATTGCACATGGAAACATTCAAGACTCACATTCCGAGCCTGCTCAGTTACTTGCTGTTTCTGCCTCGACTCTGCTATCACTCATTGACTGAGAACCATCAACTTGTGGCGCACTGCCAGCGTCACTAGCACTCGCGCTTTCATTCGTCTTCTGTTTTTGCACAGAAGCAAGCGCGTACACCGATTCGTGGTACTTGTGCGTGTCGGCGGTGATGAAGTCCTGGATCTCCGTGCGCTTCATTGTGATGTCATCCGGTGAAAATGCCTTCGCTCGAATCAGCTGCTCGAGGTTACCGTCGATGATCTCTTTCGAGATTGGTCCGCTGTCGTCGAAGAACGCATTTTCCACCAGGTAACTGTCGAGAATCACGTCAGCGAACTTCAGGATGTAAACCCCACAGTCAAAGCTGTTCTGCTGACGTGGTGCCCTCACGCTGGCAAAGTGCACTTTCTCCACATCGTAGCTGCCGCCAGAGGTAACTGAAGGTGAAGAAGACGATACGTTGCAGTCACCACCGCTGACTTCTGCAGCAGCAGCATCGTTGTCTTTCGCAGCAGCAGCACGGGAGTTCTCCCACTCCAACTGCAAAAACCTAAAGCGAATAAATACACACAACCATTGTACACAGCGCCGAGTTAGCACGTGCTCACCATCATACCACTACCGAACAAAAACTACGACCACTCACGATTTCAAATGGCGGACGATTTGAAGTTTGCTGTGGTAGCTGCCAAGAGGATCCAGAACTGCAATACAGGTCGGTGGCTGGTTCTAGAGGACGCATAGGCAGAGAAACAACACCGTGTGAGACACTGTGCAAGCAAACCACCGTTCCGATGAACACTTTCAGACATCAATCGATCTATCTTACCGGCTTGGGTGATTCAATCGCAGCTGAGCTCGGATTCAGGATGATCGCCAAGCTCCAGTGCATGCTACACAATGAGAACAACAGCAATACGGAGGTTAGAGCTTTAGCCGCTTCCTCAACGCTCACAAGTGGTCCCATACATAACCGGTTGCGTATAAAACGTCGAGCACTTACTCCTTGTTGATTGGGATGAAGATCAGGTTCCGGCTGAAGAAATCGGTTCTCGCTACCCAGGTGGCAACGTTCTTGTAGCCCGCCTTCAGTCGTTCTATTATCGAGCCTCCTTTCCCCATTCGAAGCCGCGAATAGAAGTGCGAGCTCAAGAAGAGCACATTCTTCTGGATGTATGCACTGCCCGCATAATCTTCGACCATCAAGCGCCTATAGTGAAAGTAACATTCACACGAAGTCAGCTCACATCCACACACATAGCAATGAGATCTCCATAGATGTCACAACGTACTTGAAGTAGTAGTCGATGATGTTGTCGTTGAGGTACTGCTCTGGTCTCAATCTTGACACGTCGTGGCGAGTGATCGTCACAATGTCCGATGAGCACGGCGGCAGCGGATACGTCAACTGGATATCGAAGCAATCGCTGTCGTCTTCTTCTTCCGCTTCTTCTTCGCCCGCATCGCTCCTACAAATCACACAAACGATCGTCAGAACTTTCACTCAAGAACGCAGCGCAGTGATAAACGACAATCACAATCCTCACCTGTAGTCAGACGCTGACCCGCCCACTTTGCGAGGCTCGTGCAGCATTGCTTTCAAGCACGCGCGTCCAGCATCCACGTCCTCTCTGCAGCATGATATGACAATGTTAACTCCAGCAACCCCACTCTCATGTCCACTTGAATTGCCGCTCATAGTGGCGTACATGACATTCACCAGGGCTTCGTGCTTATCCTTGATGTACCCTTCCAGTGATTCGAATGACATGCCGTGGCGATCGTACTCGGGCGCTTCAATCACAAAGTAGTGTTTCGAATCATCTAACGCAAACACAAAGAGGCTGGTTAGACAACTGAAGCAGCAAACATTAAGAACACCGAGGGAAGCACAATCACAAACAATACACACCTGAGCCATCAGGATCGTAAAATGGTTTCAAGACTTTCTGATCTGCTTCCGACGAGCATGCGGCTCTGAACGCAACAAAGGACCCCACCGCCATCAACTTTTCGGCAGCATCGCTCTTTTCAGATGTCGAGATCGGTGCTTTGTCATCGCTGTACTGGTAGAAGCTGCAAACAAGCACAATGCGCATGCGTTTGTTAGCGGCCGTCTTCGTCGTATCTCAATAGCAAACAAGTAGCCAAGTCGAGAGCAACGTACTAGAATCCCTTGAAGTCTTTCAAGAACAGCTGCAGTTGGGGCATCAAGTCCCAATTCACGACACTCGACCTACAAGAAAGGTAAAATAACAATCACAACACGTTAAACATCGCAACACTTCCATCAACATGCCTGTGGGGTGTGAAATTCACCATATACCTAATCGAGCAGACCCAGATGCAGTCCTCCCGAAGAAGTACGTCCACATGGCATCTGAGGCGTCCGATCCACACCACCATATCCGTGAACTCCGCGATACAGCCATTTTTGATCGTAGCCAAGTCGACGTCTTCCCAGTGCGGCTGTATCCTTCTCGGAGTTCGTCTCTTCGCTTTTGCTCGTGCTCTCAGCGGTGGTGCTTCTGCTTTCTTTGCAGCCTTATTTGCTGGCGAATCGGTGTCCGAACCCGAGTCCAAGTCAATTGGTTGATCTGCTGTACCATCCGTTTTATTCTCGATCTTCGCGCGAAGCCTCGTCGTCCGCTTCACGAGACTGCTGATGCTGCTGCTTGTGTCGCCGATCGAAATGCTGGTGGTTCGGTTTCTGTCCGTGTTGGCGCTGGTCACACCGTCGAATCGCCCCGTGTCACTTTGCTCGCTTGTCCTCGTCGATGATGATGTAAAAGTTAAGCCGGGTCTCAAGAGTGGCCGCTGCTGTCGAGGTGAGGTGCGCGTGGGCGTGAGCTCCGAGAGTGCTCGCTTTGCGGGCGTAAGCGAAATCCTCGGCTTCTGCTGCGTCTCCACACTTGACGCATTCTTGGCGCGGGCGTTCGTCCATCTAAGGCTTGGTTGTTGCACTGGTACTCGCACTGCACCAGTATTGTTGCCACTTTCGCTTGCTGCCTGGCTCGCACGTGTTACTCGATTCGGCGATGGCGCACTCCCAAGTTCCAGCACGCTTGTCGTCGGCTTCACACGCACGCGAGTAGGCGATGCAGACATTAACGATGTCGTTGTTGTTGTTACTCGAGCTGCTGTACCTGTCGTTGTGGATATCCTCGACGTAACGTTGGATCTGACCTTGGCGGCAGCTGACTTGTTGAGAAGGTTTGTGATGAATGAGTCCGGGACTGCGGGCGGCGGCACGAACTGCATTCAAATATGAGAACAGTACAGGAGAAACACACACGTACGTCAAGCGTTAGCATATAGCACTAATAACTGCAGCAGCAACATTCCACCCAAATGCAGCACCTTCTTCTCGAGCCGCTGCGCCTCTGAGACTGTAAATGATGCGCCGGGCGTGATCGGCGTGCCGCTCGGGCGCGGTCTCGCGTACTTACTGCCCTGCTCACCGATGCCGTTGCTGCTGTTGCTGATACTGCACCCACTTGCGTAGCTGTTGTTACCACCACCATCGCCTCTGTCGTTATCAAGGCGGTGCATGCCGTTGTTGCGCTGCTGCTCTCGCTCTCTTCGTACCTCGTCGTCGTCGCCAAAGTTGAAATCGCCCACGCCATCGTCGCCGCCATAGTCGCGACGCGAGCGGTAACTGTGAATTGCGACAACCAACACAAGTCACATCCATACATCAGCCTCACACACATAGCACTCATGTACACATCCACTATACCGTTCAGCGACGCGCCCAAACTCCGGTGTCGTGCGGCTATAGCTACTGCCGCTTCCTCCTCGGTTGTCGTTGCCGTACTGCTGATGTTGCGGCCGCGCGTCGCGTGACTGCTGGTGGCGATACGCGCCAAATCTCCTCGAGTGCGCGCTGTTGTGGCTGTGCGGGCCAGGCGGCGTGCGGATCGCGTCAAAGTCCTCGCGCATGTGTCCGTGCAGCGGCACCATCTCGTGGTGCTCGTCGTCCGCCATGCTGCTCGCAGTCGCTCTGTCGCACGCGTCCGTCGTCGCCTTCGCCGCTTTCCTCGTGGTTGACTGCGTGTGCACTCGTTTGGTTGCTTTTCCCTAACAGCAAGAATTGTGTCCCCTCTTATAAAAAAGGTCATTGTACCTTCTTAAGAGCTAAATAGTAGCCTCTCAAATACTGTGCCAGTATTTGAGTGTCGCACATCAGGTATAGCGCGAAAGTGGGTTAATCATTTTCCGGCGCTTTTCGAGCGAAATGCTAACAAACGAGTTGGTCATCTCTTCGAATTGACCGTTCCGAGTCTATCATGTGACGAGGCACAATGGGCTCAAAAACCTACTTGCAGCGGGTTCAGAAGGATGCCACTCAACAATGCCCGCGTGACACTCCTGCACAGTTCTCAATAGCGAGGCCTACAACCACACGCTTGTATCAACAAACGCGGCACAAGTTTGCATAGGCATAAATATATACTAAGTTTCAATGCTGCAGTACGCTGAGATCCGCCTGCTCGGGCTGCTGGGATCTACCACGAAGCCAAGAGCTGGAGAGTGCTGTATACCACTGGAGTCTTGACATGCGCTCTTTTGCTTTTGCACCACGTCAGCAACACATCCCGACGACGACGCAGAAAATATCGTCACATCAGAAGCAGTCGCATCCCCCACAACATTCGCAGCCACAGTCGCCGCAACAGTCGCAGTGAACGCACGAGTGACAGCAGCCGTCGTCGTCCGTGGAGCTGTCGTACCAGACACAGCAGTTGACATCGTCGCTAAAGTAGTCACCGACCTCCGGGTCTTTCTTGCGCCTTCTTTGGTAGCAGCAGCAACAGCACAGAACGATGATGAGCAGCAGCAGCACAATGGCCATGACGATCGCCAGGATACGAAGTTCTCGTTCCTCCATGGCGCTGGCTTCAGCCTGCGAGCAGTGTCTTGCTGCTCTTGACGCTGCTGTATTGGATATGAAGTACCGATTGTGAGCAGCTACGCTTGAGCTACATAAAGAGACCATGCGAGCGGCTGCAGCGGTAAAGCAGTCGAGATGGATTTTTGCGCGCCCTCGACCATCAACACGGTGGTTGCGAATGAGATACTGCAGGTGTATTCTTATCATTACCTCGCTGAGGTTCGCAAGAAGTTCCAACAGCACAAGCCGGAGTGATCTCGTAAAAATCGCGGCAGTGCTTGGAGCCCTCGCGTCTTCTGCTGATGTCGTTTCATTCAAAATTTCATATACATTTTGATCCGTTCACTTGCTCAGCAAACACAATCGCAGCCGCAATCACCGTCACTACAGCAGTCTCCATCACCATCACCAGCACCATCACCGCCACTCGCATCAAAGCCACTAGCATCTGCACCGCTTGTATCAACACTGTTTACATCTACGCCACTTGTATCACCACCACTTACAGCAGCGGCGCCACTCGCAACAGGCAGATTGGCGGGACTTCTTCGTTGTATATCCATCTCCATTCTGCGGTACCACTCTTCAGGTAGCATTTCAAAGATTGTGGCATTTTTAAGTAAAAAACAGAACTCGCGCTTCAAAGCGAATGTGAAATGCCGAGTTCGGCGCATGTACAGTACCCGTGATCCTAATCACCTGCCTCGCTGTTGAGGACGGCAGTCAGAGGCACTGTTTCAGCACGATGCCAGTGTCTCGCATTTAGCTTAATCATATCCCGTTGTTGCTATTATTGGCCCCTTACCGCTGATAAAACTATACTTGCTGCCGAGTATCCCATCGTCTTTGAGCGGTTCGTTCAGCGATTAACTGCTTGAATGGCGCTGAACCAGTTTGCTTGGGTTCTCATTCTCACTTTCTTTCTCTCTGCTCCTTGCCTTCTCAGCAACAGGAGCCATCGCAGCCACCGCTGCAGCAGCCGTCTCCACAACAGTCACCACCTCCACCACTTGAATCATCGCAACTCGAGGAGAAGTTGCAAACGAAACAATAACTGCAGCTGTTGTTGTTCTTCGAATTGGCACACGTGCGGATGATGACCAGGAGTAGCAGCGTCGCGCCAAGAATCGCGAGTGGGACGAGAGAGTTTTGGTCCATTGTGAAGTTGGGAGTCTGCTCTGTTGAAAGGTGCTACTGACTTGTATGCCCCGTGTACGATACAACTGGTTCAATTGAAAGTGTGTATTGAGCGCTATTGTTGGCAAGAACGATTTTGGCAGGAATGACAAATTGGCTACGAGCACTGTATCCATTACCTCCGTGTATCCATCACCCGGCATGTTGTAAATAAGTGGCGTTGTAGTTGGTTTGAGAGGGGCGACAATCGCCCCTTTTTGACTAGATTTTACCTCACTATATATACTGTTTCTATGAACAGAATACCTTTTTGTAGATAGAAAATGCTGATTGCGATTTGAACCCAAAGTTCCACTTGGTCTATCTCCAGCGCGTTTCCCTGACATGATAAGTCCAAAATGCAGCTAGTTTGCTCATGAGATCGTAATCTTCCTCAACTTCATCCAAGGCCGAAATTTTGTAGGTGGTAAGATTTTAGCAGAAGACCCCGCCTTGCTCACGTGGCTTATTAGAGATTCGCTTTGCTCGCTGTCTTTTAGTCGTTTGTCCATGACAACCTTACTGATGCCAGGCTTTCCGTCTTCCAGAGTCCAAAGTCGCCGACATCTACTACTCATCTTGGGGACTGCTTCTCATCTGCTTTTTGTCGAAGTTTTTTTTCTTGCTGTCCCGAGACAGGAAGCAGTCAATCGCACTAGCCAACAATGGCCATGATCGCTCTCGACGCCTTTTTCAGTCGGCGTGGAGATCGAGCCGAGATCTCTGCTTTGAGCACAGAGAAGCACTGGAGTTCAAAGATACACCGGCACTTCTAATCGAAACAGTACTCGCACGCGCTCTTGCACTTTGAAATACGAAAGCTTGCCCAACCCTGTCAGCATGAAACAACGCCTCGTTCGCTTGGGAAGACTTGATAAGCTTATACATATTTTGTTGGCGCCGTTTTCCGACGGTATATCATTGCGGCCTACAAGTCATATAAACAGCCATCATTGATGGAAATTCGGATATGTTGTCTTTGGAAGATGTCTACACTCTGAAGAACTAATAGGCTTAAGCGTTTTGATTCTTTCGTGAAGCTTGGAGCTCTTAACTAGCTAGCATACACCAAAGTGATCATTTCTATTGGCGCTTTCATAATTAACTACTGTAATAGTAGCAGCGCTGACATGCTAAGTATCTTACTGGTGCGTCATTCAATTTCTTTGCACGAGTGTTGCGGTAACGAGTGAACTCGGGAGTGCTCGATCTATTATGCTGGAGTTCTATCAGGCTCGCTCTCTCAGCAACAGGCACCACCACAGCAGCCGTCCCCGCAGGAGCCGTCCCCGCAGCAGCCGTCCCCACAGCACGCGTCCCCGCAGCAGTCGTCACCTCCGCTGTGATCTCCGTCACTGGTGTCGCAACTGCAAAACAAGCAGCATCTGCAGCTGCCGTTTTTGGAGTTGGCGCACAGGCAGAGGAGTAGCAGGAGCAGTAGGACCGCGCCGAGCACTGCGAGCGCGATGATGGGCGTTTTCTCCATCGTGAGCTTGGGCTAGTTGAGCTTCCAGATTGAACGACGCTGCTCGCTGGCAGGTGTGTTGTGTCGAATAGCCTGTGCGCTGAAGGTGGCGAAATGGATTATGGAGTGGCGAAATGAATGTGCGGGGTCCTCGCGACGAAGGAAGAGGGCAAGAATTCAGAATTCGGCTCTGTGTATCCATCCATCTCCTCCATAATTGATCTGTCAGGTTGATTTGAAGGGTTGTGCGTAGCCTCTATCCAGCTTGATTTGACCTGCTTATGCCTTTTTTTTCATATGATGATATACCTTTTTAAAAAAGGCTTTTGCTAATTTAATCTTGCTGTGAACGGAGTCCACAATCGAAAAATCCAACATTCAACTCCACAAAAATCCATCTCCTCAACTGAGATTCGTGGTGCTACAGTACTTGGGCACAATTTCCATGTCGACGCCAGGACTCTCGCTCTTGTCGCTTCGAAGTGGACGTTCGTAGACGAGCTTTGAAAGCGCCTTCTATCTACGCGGACTGTCTCATCGAGTTATGTCAATGATCCTGACGCGCCTCGCACCTGCTGCCCAGTCTTTGGAGACATTGAGCTGTTCTCGATCTCGATCTCGCCACGGAACTCTACGCCTCCAAATTCGTAGACGCCTGCCAACCACCAACACAATACTCAGTCTCGTCGTCTTCGTCAGTCCATTTTAGCCTTCACCAGCCAGCAAGCACGACCAACGCTCGAATGAACGAACTACCAGCTCTACTGGTCAAAATCGACAGATATTTGTCGCTGCACTTCTGAATTTGACACACAACCAACCAGTCAACCTGGCAGCCATCCCAGCCTCCTCATATCCGAAGCCCACCATGACCCAAGCTGCGATGGACGCGTCGTTCGACGACAACATCTTCATCGACCTGGACCCTATGGTGGCGATCCCGATCTTCGCAGTCAGCTGCGTGTTGTTCTGCCTTATGATCGGCCTCTTTGCGCACTGGAAGCCCAGGAATGCGTTCGTGCGCTGGCTCGACCGCAACTTCCGAGAGACGCTCATCGCCTTCACGGCAATCATCATCTCGTCGATCGTCGCGTTCGTCGCGAGTGAGCCGCCCGACTACTTTGCGAAGGATCTGCTCACGATCTTCGCGCTCTGCCTCGTCGCGTGGTTCGCTCTCGCCACGCTCGCGTTCTGGAGGCTCTGGTATACTCACAGGGAAAAGAAGACCAGCGTCGATAAGGAGACCTCCGGTGCCAAAGCTTCGCCTCGCAGTGATGCTACCACCAATAAGGCGAGCGACGGCGGACTCGTCATCGAGATCGTCACTGAGATGCTCCGAGACTGAGCTGTAGCAGTCGCTTCCGATCTCCTGGTACTGAGTATTTTCGTTCCAAGTTGCCTGATTAAGCGGGTTGAAGTCAACGGGCGAGTCCGGAAGTTTCACAAGAACGTTAGCATCTATTTGACTCTATGATCAAACGAGTTGCTATGCTCACAGACAGTCTTCGATGTGTGCGATTGTGTACTTCAGAGCAGGAGGTTGAGGTCCAAGACTTGATCCTGGTTGTATCTGCACTCTTGAGAACTCAGCATTACTTCTTCCTTGTACCTCTTGACGCAAGATGCCATAACGATTGATATCCTGCGGACTCGTTCTGGTGTCCCAATCCAGGGCTCTTTATGACTTGGAGTAAACATTACACGCTGACAGTGATATGAGTTTCTTTCTCCCTTGAGAGTGAGTGGGTGAGACTGGAATGTGTCGGCACTTTCGACTGACCTCGCGTGTATATTGCGAGTGAGATATAACTTTTCATGCGATTGCTTTTGTTTGGCACCTGACTAGCGAGCCCGACGAGCATAAGGCTCTGGATACTACTCTTCGCGAGCATTAGTGCTCGCAGCATTTCAGATTTCAACAGGAAACCCAGCAGTCCAGTCTTACACGAGACACCAACCAGACAGGCTCCATGACCTCCAATACGATGATCGAAACCGAACTGAACCCCGCAGTGAATCTGATCTTCACAGCTGTTGGCGTGCCCGCGTTCCTCGCGCTCGACTGCTTAGCGCACCGGAGATCGGCGAATTCGTTCGTGCAGTGGCTGGATGGCAACTTCTTCGGGTACTGAACAGTACCAACAGAATAGAAATCAGGCCTGGAGTCAACAGCACAGACAGTAATAACAGCAGCGCGGACAGCAACAACAACAGGGACGATGTAGCTGTTGCTGTTGTCACGATCTGCTCGGATAATTTGAAGCCACGCCCCGTTCAACTCACGATTGTGGCTGAAGATGGCGAAGATGAAGAGGACACTGAAAGTGCTATTGGCGACGGTGACAGCGTGGAACAAGGCGAACGAGAGCTGAGTGAAATTAATCTCCCAGTCGAGGTGTCAGCAGACGCAGATGTGGGAAGAAATATCATAGATGTACCAATATGAAGAATGAATGAATGCCAGCTTGACTTTGTGTTCGCGACCTCCTTCCATGTACATTATGCTTTGGTGGATTCCT
>JAADWP010000934.1:0-12821 GCA_023336215.1 Globisporangium iwayamae | reverse complement strand
TTCGTATATATTCTCTATCAGATTTGAGAGGGTTCTGTCACGTTGTTAATATATGGACGGAAACTGTGATAGATCTGGACTATACATAATTTTTCATGTACTGTCTCTTGCCCGAATCCTGGACGGTAGTACCCGCCTTTTTTATTCGGGTCAATACGCTAAGTAAACGCAGCGCACCTGACACCTCGGCGTAGGTATCTCCGGGCACCCGGACTCGAGGAGCCCAGGTGAGTAAGTGTTCGAGGAAGACGTCGCGCGCAGCATTCACGTCTCGGTCCATCGTCAGCTCGCAGTTCTTCATGGTACACTTGGTTCTCGTGTGCGCTTGGTAATGCGTGTTGAACTTCCGTGTCGCCTGACACCATACATCTCCAACTTTGGCAGACTTGGGCATTCCGTCGAACTGATTACTTGAGTACCAATGTTAGCTATTGTGCCAATGTTAGCTATTGTGCCAATGTTGTGTATCATGTGACCGGCTTTTGGGTACGTCTTAGAGAAAAAGTACACAACCTCATGTAAAATCGTATACAGTTGGTATCTTCGCAACGGGAATTAATGACTCGCGCGACTTGATCCAATTCAAAAATGAATTGCGGAAGTTGAAGTTGCAGTGACCATCATTCCCATTATTGACCACCAAACCGTCCCCGCATTTTCGAAAGCACCAGCAGCAGACCAAGCGAAGCCAAGAACGAAAAAAGAAACCGAAGAAAGATGGACATGACCGAAGACGGACATATGAGTGAGGCGTCGAGCGCGCGCAATCGCAGCCGACGCAGATCGATTGCGTCGCCGATTGACGACATGGACGAGATGGCGTCAGCTGCAGGACACGGGTCCAACGCCAACGGCACCAGCGTCCGTCCTCAACTAAGATGCAACGCGTGCTGGGAACCTGTGCTTCCCGATCTGCAGTCGGCGCAAACCTGCTATCGCACAAGTTGCAGTCACTTGTTCTGCGTAAGTGTTGCTTTACTTTGGTTTCTTATGGTTTGTGATTGGAAGCCTATCCCAACGACTTTTTTGCGCAGGAGAAATGCGCGTACAAACACTTTGGGGCGGGGCGACTAGTGTGTCCAGCGTGCAGAGCAGGTATCGCTTAGCTTTGATTTTTTTCAGCTATGCGATCACTGAGGTCTGACGTTTTTTTCTTGGAGCAGATCTGAATCAGTCGTAAGAACGCGGAAACCTTCGCATTACTGATCGCTGAATTCTTCACTAACACAATCGTGCCCTGGTATTGCTGCAGTCGACATGGTGGTATCTTCGAAACGTAAGAAACGGTGACGAGACTTGATGCGATGGATATACAGCTTAGTCGTGGACCTTGATTTACTATAGGACTATCCACGGTGTCGCTGATGCGAAGGTATGGATTAATCTGTTTCGAGCAGGGCAATGCTATCTTTTCGATGTGAACTCATGTGCAATGCTTTGATCAGAGAACCGAGGTTTGAAGGCTGCGAGATTTCACCTGCAAGCAATGAGCATACTCACATGGCAGTCTTGTAGGCGATCTGGGAGGAGATGATTGCCGATCCGTCGGCATGTTTCGGTCAGTACAGTCATGCATTGCTATTGAAGTCTATGACTAAATGCTGACGGAATACTCTCCCTTGATCAGAGCACTTCCAGCGATCGCTAAGTAAGTGCACCGCATTGTTGCTCAAAGAGGATCTCGCTTCTTTCTGATTCTGCTGTCTGCACTTTTTCCTGCAGATTTCGTCATGGTAGGTGGTTGCATGAAGTAACAAAACCTGTCGAAACAAGTGGACTGAACCTCTGTCTTTCAGTTTCAACTCGCGCAAGACTCGTACAGGTAAGTGATCCGATCAATTCTGAACATCCATTTCCAATATTCAGACTAACCAACCCAATTTTCAGACAGGTACAAATCGCAAAATGACGTTCTAACAGCTTACCTCGCGCGAGAGTGATAACCATTTGTGCTGTGTTCATGAAGGAGGATATCCGGCGTCAAATGGGTCAGTCGTGCTCAAAGTGATTGCCTTCATCTGCCACTTGAACTAATGGGTGTATTTCTACAGCGGAGGAGCAAAAGACCTTTCAGACGCAGCACGGCGAAAAGTACATCCAGCTGAAAACGTACACTGACCAGATCGAGGCTGAACTGCGAGAAGTCAAGTCAAAAATGCAAAATCTCACAACTTCGAACGAAGAGCTGCGTGAGGTAAGACGCATTCTGATATAGTTGCGTGTTGGTACAGACAGACTCTCACTTGTGTGATCGTTTCTAGGCGTACAAGGAAAAATCACGAAAATGCCGAAACTGGGAGAAAATGGTGAGTCGACTATTTGCTTCAACAACGTGGAAAACAGTATTGTTCTTCAGAACTGACAAGAACATTACAAATGACAGTGCAAGGTTTTGAAGGGGCAAGCAAACTCTCGGCAATATCCCTCACCAGGATCGACAACTTCCGCTGCTCCAGTGCTGCACAGCCAAAGCAACCACGGAGGGTCATCTCCACAATTCTCGAGAGCAGTCACAAGACCCCTTGTTCGTCCATACGGCTCGGGCTCCAGCTCGCTCATGCGACCCCAAATGGCGTCGCTAGTACGACTTGAAACACCTTCTCAGCAAAGACCGAGTGGTGGGATGTTCGATCGATTCTCGAGACCTCAGCTTGGTACTCTTAGCATTTCGCTCATTATGTGTTCTGTTCAACTCATGCCACTCTAACCCTTCGTTTCGACAGGAGCGAGTCGTCTGGTGGCTCAACCGATTACGGCAGCTCGTACTCGCATAATGCGACCAAAGACTCCTCTCCAAGTCTCCCAGCAAAGCCGATTCATCGCCAAACGGTAATACGTGCATCCATTACCAGCTGAAGCCAAGGCAACTAACAGTCTAACAACCTTTTCAACTGTTGCAGTCCAACTTTCCAGATGTAGCCGACACATTTCACAAACTGGAGTTCATGAAGCGCATTCTGACCTCCCACGAATGCATTAATCTCCTCTGGAGGGCCAAACAGATTTTCCATGAATATTTTTTTGACTTGGAGCAACTGGTATGAATTTGAACGGCTCGAGTTATCGAGCCCAGCCACTAAAATTAGAGCATGTGATACAAAACTGAAAGAGTTGATCGCGTGACTGCCTTTGACGGCAATTGCGGAGAAAGGATGCACGACAGCACCTGGAGACCAAGACCCATGTCATCGAGGCTGAAGCTTGGTGCCAACAGTGTCATAGCAAGTGCAATACCGCTCTTTGACTTGTCCGATGACGAAGATGAAGTGGAGCGAATGCGCTCCTCGACAAATTCATCCTGCCAGCGAAAGAAGAGACCTGGAGCCACGACCAGTGGAGCTGCTGCTGTTCTCCCAATGAAGGCCCTTTTCGTCGCGGACGAGATCCTCAATTGCACGAAAGGAGTGGTCAAAAGTAACCCTGGAGGCTCATCACCTCCGTTGCATAGGACTCCTAGCAGTCCGTCGAGAAGTATCGACCTCAGCTGTCTCGACGCGGAGCTCTCCGACGTCAAGGATCTTGCGGCTGAAATCGTTATCGCAATTCATCCCACGCCTGGTGTGAAGCCAAGTAATAGCATCGAGCTCCATCAGGGACCATCGGGAGTACCAACTTCCGCATACCAGAACACCCAAACTGGAGCTAGCGTTGATGATGCTCGCACACCAGAAGACGCCGACATCATGTAAGCACCTACAAGTAACTTCCCGATTGCTGAATGTGTTTCTGACGAACCTCGCGATTGGCTCTTAGCAACAGCGACCGTGATGAATTGAAGCTTGGGATTGAAGTGAGAGAGATGTCAAGCGTATCCCAGCTTCCTGAGTTGAAAGTGCAGAAAGCGTCGAGAAGAGACGACGATATACCAAACCGAAATTCTTCAACGGTACTGCCTTGCTTCGTGCAAGATACAAGTACCCATAGCTTCGATACCATGAGATGAGGATGACTAACTTTCCAATCCGACGCACTAACCATTTGTGATGTGTGCTTATGGGGGAAAAACCTTTGCAGCGAGCGGAGCTCTCGCCAATTTGTGCGACTCGTGTCCCCAGAGTTGTTCAGCGATACAAGTACGTCGCCTTTGAGTTTGCTTCCTCCGTCAGTCGCAACATCGGCTTCTAAGCTTGTATGCCCTTCTTTTCTGGCAGACTGCGAGATCCGGACGAATTGATCAAAGAAGCAGCAGAGCGTAGGAGAAAAGTGGACGAGGTGCGAGTTTTCATCAAGAATGCTCACGTGCAGAGGTCTGTTTCAGGCGCTTAGTGACCTCGACTTGGTCGGAATTGTTGCTTGTGATGTCCCAGCTCGCTCAGATCAAGAATTACCGTCGAAGAAAAGAGTTTGAGCTGGGGGTAGTCGCGAAGCTGGACCACAACAGCAGTGCACGAGAGGTGTCGTTGAACTCAGTGATACATTTTTCACCGATCTGTCAACAACGTTCTCACTCTAGAGTTTCTTGTTCGTTGTTCAGCTCGGGACGATCAAAAAGCAGAACCACCTCAGTCGAGTCCAGCGACGAATCAACAATCTCAAGCCTGGTTCGACGCAACTGCCAGCATGCAGCAGCCCCACTCGACAGCTTTCTCCACTTGATCTGGTGAGAACACTACAGTAGCTACGAGTCTTGAAAGCAGGGTCAATCTCAACGTTTGCCTCTGCATGCATCAAGGGCATCGATCTGGCCGGTTCGCCATGTTTCCAAGCTCGGACTGCGCCAACGATAACACCAACTTCTCAGCTCAACTTGTACGAGGAAGAAGCAGAGAAGACTTGAAGCACTCAGCGTCAGATCACTCAAATTAACTAACGGACTTCACCGGTGGACAAATAGAAAGCGGGGGAGGGGGGGACTGATGACTGGAGACGACGACGATTACTTCTCTATGGCTCGGAAGCGCCCCGACGGCGGCGCTGCCCGTATCCGCACTCCTTCGTTCGGAGCCGGATCAGCTAAATAAAAAACGGAGCCGTGTTCAGCAGGTGATGACGATGCTTGCACGGCCTTGCTGGTTGGTTGACTGGGGCTCCACAGTGGCATTTGATGCCTGCTCTCTGTGGCTGAAGTTTGCTTATACCATGCCCTGGATGGTGGTCATGATCGCCTCGATACGTGTCTGAACTGCAGCCGCTCGAGTCACGAGGCGTCGAAGTGCAAATACCGTCTGAGCAAAATAGAAGAGAATAGGAAAAAAAATGCGTTAGAGAGCTCGGTAAGGTGACGGAGAGATGCATGATGTACTGAGAAAGACTCACGTCTGTCGGTGGACGACCCACTTCCGCCAGAATGAGCGTCGTGCCGTTCGTGCGGATCTGCTTGGTCGAGCCTTTCAGCAGGTCTAGTTCGCCGAGGACCACTGGCGCGAGCGACGGAAACGTGGACGCTGACAAGCAGTTCTCGATCCCGTCGATAAGCTTCTCAATGTCGCCGAGCTGGTTTGCGAGTACCGTGTATTTGGGGTCGAGTACCGCTGAACTGCGAGTGGGGACGACCATCGCGTGTGACGTTTGGAACCGTGGAGCAGGGGCTTCAGCGGCGGCAGTGAGCGCGAGGCGGTTCTTTCTCGTTGGAGCGGCGGACGAGCCACCGTAGAAATGGAACGAGACACCCAAGTCCGAGTCCTTCCTCTTCTCCTGGCGAACTTTCTCCACCATGGGTTCCGCCATGCGACCAGCGGGGCCGCAGCTGTCCAGACCCGCCAGCGCCATGGCAACACGCTCTGTTGTGTACAAATCATAGACAAAGAAGTGTATGAGCAACTAAAGCAAAGGTTTTCATCACGGGATAGCTACCAAAACATACCTTTCTCGAGCGCGAGCGACATACTGGTCTCCAACTGAGCTGGCAATGGCGTCCCCTCCGACAGGCGCTGATCGTTCTTCTTCACCGACTCGGCTGGGTACGTCCGTCGACCAGAGTAGAGCGAGGAGAAGTCGTTCGCGTCGGCCGCAGACGTGATGCTGTCCTGTCGATTCAGGAACGACTTGGAGATGCGCGCTTCGAGGCGGTCCGTGCACGAGGTCGATATCTTTCTCGTGAGTGGCGGTGGTGGTGGTGGTAGCATGTCTTCTGCCCGCAAGTGGTCATCGTCCTGTCCTTCGGCGCACTGGTAGAACGAGGTCTCGCTTCGCAGTGGCGCAGGAGCCGCTGACGGTGGCGAGTGGGACTCCTGACGCGCCAATCCGGCCACCGATCGCTCTGTGCGCTGCGTCTGCCGCAGTTTGTTCTTCTGGAGCGACGAGAGCATGCGCTGGGACATCGTCCGCGGGAGCTCCGGGGTTGTCGGCTGCGAAGGTGGCGACGAGTGCGCCGACGGCCCCATGCTCATGTTGAGCACGTTCTCCTCGTCGCTGAGCAGCGTGAGGCTGCGGATGCGTGCCTCGATCTCCAAGTCGATGTCGCGCTCGACTGTGTCGTCGTCCGAGACATTGCAGACGAACTCGGGATGCGGCGTCTGCGAGTGCTGGTGCTGTAGGAACGCCGCCGCGTGGCTGTTGCCGCCCGCAAAGTACTGCTGTTCAAGCGGCACCATCATGCTCGACGCTTGCTGCGGCGCCCCTCCGCCAAAACCAAAGCTGAAATCGTCGTACTCGCGGCTCTGCTGCTTCTGCATCGCATTCGTAGACTGATACATGTCGATGTTGTCGAAGACGTAGGCGCTCATACTAGGTCAGCAGCGTGTACTGTACGCCCGTCACCGTCACACTCGTAGACACAGAGACTGTTAACGTAGCGAGGTCGGGAGAAAGGATAGTCAGCAGTAGCGTCACAGCAATTGATCGATGGACGCTTTGCTTCTCGTAGCTCCTCGTAGTAGACAGCGGTGGCGGCGACCTTGTCTTGTCGTGCTTGTCTTCTTGCCTTTCGCGGAGTGACGACAACAGATAGGCAATTGCCAAAACTCGGAGCGCCAGTTTTTCGGTCCGTCCTCTCTTTTTTCACCAATCACAGACCGCAAGGTGGGTGGAAGGTGGATCGTTTTTGATTCAATGAAGAATATGCGTATAGGAAGCTGAATTGATACTCTTTTTAAGGATAGACCGTCTTATTGTGCTAAAAATGTATGTACATACAGTTTCAATATATTAGGACGATCTATCACGATATGCTACGGTCTACCCGTATAAGAGGATGTGTATGCTGGATAAAAACCGGCATTTACAGCCACTCGTGAGGCATGAGAGCGCATCTTGTCAGAAGTGCGGCTGCCTCGAGGAAACCGGATGGTTTCACGCCACCTGACCGCAGGGTGGAACACAGGCATGTTAGTTTGACCAGGCACTCAGCACTTTGACCGTTGTGCCCGTCCGTCTCCCGTCAGCATCCGACACCCGCGCATGCACGAAGATAGCGCAACTTGGATACTTCGCTTCACATTGTAAAAACGCAGCGGCTGCGGCCGTAAAGAAAGTGTCCGAGCCAAAGGCCGAAAAGCCGATGCATGATTGATGTATGCTCTCTGGCAAAGCGGCTGGCGCACTCGACGGGAAGCGCGATCCGAAGATGAGAAGGGGGCTGTTCGCGCCTCTTTTTCTCTCCCGCTCGAGTCCACTCCGATCGAAAACGACACTTGCTTTCAGTATGGTCACTACCTAATGTATCCAATCGCTTTTGGCTGCTTTGGCGAGCAAAAGCTTCGAAATTCATGCTATTTTTGGCAGCTTTCAACTCGCGAAATGTTTCGATATTCTTAGAATAGAATAGAGCGCGCGGTGGCTCCTGAGCAAAGGAACAAGCAAAGCGAGCGATCGCACGCGTCGGGCACGAAGGGATCCCTTTTTGAAGCCAGTACGCCTACGGTACGAGTGCCCGGTCAAAGAGACGATGCATGCGCGACTGGCGGGTCGCGAGCGTGGCACGGAGGCCGCTGAGTTTGACGACTTGCTTGCAAGTTGGTTGGCCAGCTTGTGCCTTTATACCGGCTGCAACTTTTGTGGGCTGACGTGGCCAGCAGCCACAGTGCGTCCATGACTCGTACAAATCGAGTCAGAGCAGTCAGAGCAGTCAGAGCAGTCGCGTCCAGTTTCAAAAAGAATTCTTTCGACGCGACCGCTCGAATCGATCCTCGTTGTCGGGGACGGACGACTTGACTGACGAGCTTTGGACTGACTCGATGGCGCTGATTGGCGCACTTGGAGCTGTTGAGATTGTATTGCGCTGTTGCACGAAAAAGAGCTCAGCACTTCGCAGGCACAAGACCACTCTTCACGTTGCCACCTTCTCAGAAACCAGACCTGAACGGCACTTGATGGTCTCGTGTGCTGTGTTTAAGTGACCAAATCGGAAGTCTCCACTAAGAAAATGCCCGCGTACATGTGCCTTCCATGGGCTCATGCCATGCTCTTTGCTGCATCCGTTCGCGTGGAGTATCCGTACTCGTTGCATACTAATGACAACACGCCACTGGCTTTGCAGATTAAAGCGTCCCCATCGCATGGCGTTCTTGGCACAAGCTGTAATGGGGTCGCTGACTCGAGCGCAAGTGCTTCCACGGACTCAAGGTCTCAGATAGGCACTTTATGCAAGGACTCTGAGGTCGACTCCAGCCACCGATAGGCCCGAGCCGGAGTCAGCTGCAACGAAGGCAGGGGTTGGGGGAGTTTGCTGAGGTTGATGGTGAGGCTTGGGGTGGAGACAACAGCCATAGGTCGCTATCATATCAAATGCTCCTTCAGTTGCTCTCTGTGGAGCGCCCCACACAGTATCCCATAAATCCGTTGTGGAGCGGTCTCCGCACCAACTTTTTGTGGATCGTTTTTACTCACCATCACGATCGCAACAGCCAGTGATTTCATCACACCCAACACGTTGAAGATTCCCCTCATTGAGCAAGTGCCTCTTGGACCATCACTCCTGCATAAGCTACAAAAACCAAGTCAGACGGCAACTTCCAGTTGCTGGATCAGAGTATTTCTATCTCTATTCTAAATTCTATCGTTTCTAACGTGTAGCAGTTGAGCCGCCGCGATGTTGAATTCAAAGCGGCACCACACAAGTCGAAGTTTCCCCCCGCGCTCCAAGCCCCCAAGCCTCCCGCTCGCCTCCCTCCTCCGCCCACAAGGACGACCATGGCCCCCACCGCGCTTGCCGTGCTTTGTGGAGAAGCCCCCGCGCCGGCGACCGCTGCCCTCGTGGCGCTCGCGAAGGAGCTGGTCGGCGGCGGCCTGCGCGTCGCCGTGCTCTGCTCGCAGCCGCTCAGCGCCGCGCTCGTCGCCGAAAAGGTGCCGCACATCCCCGTAAGCGCGCCGTCCGAGGTACAGCTGCTGCTCGCGGACCGCATCGAGCTCGTGGTAGCGTCGCCGCCTTCGATCGCTGCGAATGAGTCGGTTAAGAGCAAGCACGCGCGCCTCGAGCACTGGGTTAACGGCGCTTACTCGTTCGTGCGCACCGCTGCGTGGAACCACAAGCAGATCAGCGTCGTCATTGACGCGCAGGATCTCGCGCAGGTCGGCACCAAGGTCTCCAGCAATGGCACGCTCGCGTACTCGGTCAAGGAGCGCCGCGTGCTCGCTGAGAAGGCATTCGCCTACTTTGCACAATTGGACCAAACCATCGCTGCGAGTCTTCACAACGAGAACGGTGAGTGCAATGGATACACATTTTGCGTATTATGCACCAACGATATCATCAGCTAACCCATCTTCGTCTTCATTTTTTGCAGAGATTTTGCACGACGTCCTGCTTGTTGGCAATGGAGGCCGCGAGCACACCATTGCGTGGAAACTCGCGCAGTCGCCTTCTGTGGGCAAGATCTACGTAGCTCCTGGCAACGCTGGCACAAACGGTGCTGCCAACGGCAGCATTGTCAACGTGAACATCGGTGTTGGCAGCCACGACGAGCTCATCGCGTTTGCCCTGAGCAAGGGTGTCTCGCTTTGTGTTGTCGGCCCTGAGGCACCACTGGTTGATGGTCTTGCCGACAAGATGACCGCTGCTGGTGTGCCAGCCTTCGGCCCAAGCGCCAAGGCTGCTCAGCTCGAAGCCTCGAAGGCTTTCTCGAAGGACTTCATGCAGCGTAACAACATCCCAACTGCTGCGTACAAGAACTTCACCGACTACGAGGCTGCGAAGGCGTACTTGGACTCGATCGACCACAACATCGTCGTCAAGGCGTCTGGAATCGCTGCCGGCAAGGGCGTCTTGATTCCTCGCACGAAGGAAGAAGCGCACGAAGCCTTGAAGGAGGTGATGCTTGAGAAAGCGTTCGGATCGGCGGGTGACGAAGTTGTCTTGGAAGAGTTCATGACTGGTGAGGAGGTCTCGCTTCTTGCGTTCTCGGACGGCGACCGCGTGATCACGATGCCTGGTGCGCAGGACCACAAGCGCATCTTTGACAACGACCAGGGCCCAAACACTGGTGGCATGGGCGTGTACGCGCCAGCGCCATGCTTGACGCCAGCACTCGAACGCGAGTGCATTGCCATCGTCGAACGCGTCATCGCTGCGATGAAGGCGGAGGGCATGGTCTACGTAGGTGTGATCTATCCTGGCTTCATGCTCACCCCTACTGGTCCGAAGATCGTA
This sequence comes from Globisporangium iwayamae, assembly GCA_023336215.1. NCBI lineage: Eukaryota > Oomycota > Peronosporomycetes > Pythiales > Pythiaceae > Globisporangium > Globisporangium iwayamae. The sequence continues at coordinate 2,296 of JAADWP010000934.1, read as the reverse complement.
GAGTTCAACTGCCGCTTCGGAGATCCGGAGACGCAGGTACTCCTCCCACTGCTGAACAGCGACTTGTTCGAGATCATGCGCGCTTGCGTGGAGAACCGTCTGGAGAAGTCGCTTGTCTCGTGGAAGAGCGGCGCTGCTGCCTCGGTCGTGCTGGCTTCGCAGGGTTACCCTGACAGCTACCCGAAGGGCAAGGTCATCACGGGCATTGACGCTGCCGATAGCTTGCCTGGTGTCGACGTATTCCATGCTGGCACCGCTCTTGATAACGCGAAGAACATTGTGACCTCTGGCGGCCGCGTGCTCGCTGTCACTGCGCTCGACTCGACCCTTGAGGCCGCAATCAAGCGCGCGTACGGTGGTGTGTCCAAGATTCAGTTCGAAGGCGCGCAGTTCCGCTCGGATATTGGGCTGAAGGGCCTTCTGCACGGTGCGAAGAAGCTCAAACTTGCCGTCCTCGGCTCGACTCGTGGCAGTAGCATGCAGCCAATCATCGACGCCATTGAGGCCGGTGAGTTGAACGCCAGCATCGAAATCGTTGTGAGCAACAAACAGGATGCCGGTATCCTGGAGCGTGCCAAGAAGCACAACCTTGAAGCTGTGGCTCTCTCGTCGACTGGTCTGTCGCGCGCGGCTTTCGACGCTGAAGTATCCAAGGTCATCAGCTCCAAGAACGTTGACCTGGTTCTTCTCATCGGATACATGCGCATCCTGTCGGGTGAATTCTGCAAGGAGTGGGAGAACAAGGTGCTGAACGTGCACCCTTCGCTTCTCCCAGAGTTCGCTGGCGGTATGGACTTGGCTGTTCACCAATCAGTGATTGACGCGAAGAAGACCCAGAGCGGCTGCACCATCCACTTCGTTACTGAAGATGTCGATGCCGGCCCGATCGCCGTGCAGCAGAAGTGCCCAGTTCTCCCAACTGACACTGCGGAGACCCTCAAGGCCCGCGTGCAGCCTCTGGAAGGCGCTGCGTTCCTCCACGCTATCAAGCTGGCCCAGACTGGCATGCTGCTCAAGCAGACACAGAGCAAGAAGGAGATCACGTACGCGGATGCTGGTGTGAGCATCGACGCCGGCAACAAGTTGGTGGACATGATCAAGCCGTACTGCAAGTCCACTGTTCGTGTCGGCTGTGATGCTGACCTTGGTGGCTTCGGTGGTCTCTTCGACCTGCAAGCCGCTGGCTACGACAATGACACCGTGCTCGTTGCGTGCACAGACGGTGTTGGCACCAAGCTCCGTGTCGCGCAGCTGGCAAAGAAGCACGACACTGTCGGTATCGATCTCGTTGCGATGTGCGTGAACGACCTGATCGTCCAGGGCGCTGAGCCGCTTTTCTTCCTGGACTACTATGCTTGTGGCAAGCTGGAGGTAAACGAGGCTGCGGATGTTGTCAAGGGCATCGCGGAGGGCTGCAGACAATCGCTTTGCGGTTTGATCGGTGGTGAGACTGCCGAGATGCCGTCGATGTACCACGATGGCGACTACGACATGGCTGGTTTCTGCGTCGGAGCGGTCCGCAAGAGCGCGATTCTGCCACTACCAGTGCAGACGGGCTTCACTGTCCTCGGTCTGGCGTCGTCGGGTGTCCACTCGAACGGATACTCGCTCGTACGCAAGCTCGTGGAGGTCTCTGGTCTCGCTTACAGCGACCCTTCGCCTTTCGAAGCTGGTAAGACCCTGGGTGAGAGCCTCTTGACCCCAACGAAGATCTACGTGCAGCAGCTGATGCCGACGGTGAAGAAGGGACTGATCCACGCGCTCGCACACATCACAGGTGGCGGTCTGCTGGAGAACATCCCTCGTGTGCTCACCAAGGACCTGGCGGTCGAGATCGAGTGCTCGAGCTGGCCGCTTCCTCCAGTCTTCAAGTGGCTGCAGAAGATGGGCAACCTGTCGACGACGGAGATCGCGCGCACGTTCAACTGCGGTATCGGCATGGTTCTGATGCTGCCGAACGAGAACGTTGCGGAGGTTGTGCAGATGGTCGAGGCGACCGGCGAGAAGGTGTATCACCTAGGCAAGGTCGTCGCACGGGTGACTGGCGGCGAGCAGGTCATCCTGCATGGCACCATCGCATAGAGAGAGTCGCGTGCGCTCTGCCTCGCGTGTACACATGAATATCTTCTTCAAAGAGAAACCAACAAACACCAAACACATACACTCCAGGCCAAAAATATACGGCCACCCACCTTTTTCCTCATAACTTTGCGACCACTAGGAGTTTAGCGATGCTGTTTGAGTATGTTATGTGACTGACTATACTGTATCCCTCTGCTGTGCTAACAACCCCATT
>JAADWP010000933.1:0-12833 GCA_023336215.1 Globisporangium iwayamae | reverse complement strand
TGGAGAAGAGCTCCTTGGGAAATGGGTCAATGAGCGAGTACGACGTCTTGTCCCAGCGCGCACCTTCGATGAAGAGCCCCGTCATGTAGCAGCCACCTTTCGCTGGCTTCATGCGCGTATCCTCGACCGAGTCCGGGTGCATGATGAAGTCGAAGGAGAGCGTGTCGATCGCGATGCCAAACTGCCGCGCGTGGTTCTGCTGGATGCCCGTGAGGAATCCCTGTGGGAAGAAGAAGCCCGAGAGCCAAAAGACGACCGGGATGCCGTCGTCCACCCAGTTCGTGAGGAACCGGATGCGCTCAAGCAGATCTTCGACCCAGGAGCTCAGCGGCTTGAGCGACGGGTACGCCTTCTTCTCCCAGAGCGGCGGCACTTTCTGGTTGAAGATGCAGTTCGCCATGGTCTCGAGCTCTGGGGACATGACGATGAGCCCCTTGAGCGCCTTCTGCAGGTTGGGCAGTGACACTCTCATCACGTGCAACAGGTAGTTGTACCGCTGCACCTCCTGCACGAGCACGGTGTTCATGGACTCCTCGTACATCACCGGGTACCGGATGCTGATAGACTCGACCTCGAACAGCGGTGGCAGACGGTCCTCAATGGCCTTGGATTGCTGTTCGATGATACTTTCGCGAGACTGTCCCGCTCCTGTGGACACGCGCGGCTGGAGCGCGAGGATGATGTCGAACATGTTGAAGGTCTCGGCCATGGCGCACGTGATATTGGCGTTGTCGTGCATCCCAAAGACCTCGGGCTCCGGGTTCAAAGGCAGACCGTCGATGTAGTCCATGTAGCTCTGCAGCGCGTTCTCGGAGCCGCTGTCAATCGTGGGCGCGAAGTAGAGTCCACTCTTGGAGAACTTGTACTCGTTCTGGAGGATCTTGCTGTTGAAGAAGCCCTCAAGGATCACGTCAATCGTGCGCATGTCCTTGTCGTCCGTCACGCGGCCGCCGTAGTTGACCACGGACGTCATGACGCAGAGTACCTTGTAAGGCACGACGTCGTAGAAGTCGAGAAACATTTCGAGCTGCGCGCGGCTGATGTCATAGTCCGTGTCATTGAATGCGTAGGGGATGTTCCAGCCCAATGGTCCAAAGCGCTTGCGCTCGATCACAATGGCGTGGAAGAAGCTCAGGCCAAACAGCAGCTTCCGGAACTGGTCCGGTTTGGACGTCGCGTCGAGGCTCTCGTTCGTGAGCTTGATGTATGAGTTCTTGAGGTTCGCGCGGATGCCCTTGGGCGGCTCCTTGGTCATCTTGACGCCGTTTTGGAGCACTGAGGTGGGGAACGAGCTTGACGGCCGGCTCGTGAGCCACAAGCGGAAGTCCCGGTGCGTCGAGTCCGGGTTGAGCTCGTCGCAGATGCGCTCGAGCTGCGTCATCCAACTGATGGCCAGGTGGCAGTTCTGCAGCAGCACCCACTTGCCGCTCGTGACGGCCTCCTCGATCATCTTGGCCGCGATAGCGCCTTGGCCCTGGCCCAGTGAGATTGAGTTGAGCTTGCGATTCATTTTCATGGTCTCGGCGAACACGAGCAGCTCCTTGGCCGGGTCCGAGCCCGTCGAGAGCACGAAGATGATGGGCGTGATCACCGTCGCGTCGGCGTATGAGCTCACGAGGTCAAACGGTGGGGGCTCGATGAACCGCCGGCCAATGTGCTCGACGACAAAGTTCTGGATGGCCTCAGTCATGCGGTCCGGACGCAGACACCTTAATATACAGAGCTTCTGGAACGAGTCGAGTGTGTGGTCGAGTGCGGACGGCAGTCGCTCAAGCTGCGGATCGGACGAGTCGAAGATCTTGCGCCATTTGGGCGTGTTACTACGCACACTGCCCACAAAGCTCTCAAAGGCCGGCAGTGTAGAGAGCGAGCAGACTTCACGCCATGTGCGGTCCTCGATCCAGTTTGTATCCGGGTTCGCGGTCTCAACAGCGCTGGGCGTAGACCCAGAGATGAGGAACCGCCACTCGAGCATGTCGATCTTGTTTGCGCCCTGCAGCAGCTTGATCGTGAGCAGGAAGGAAAAGAGGAGCTTGTGTTCTTCAAAGAGTGACCTGCAGATGTTGCGATACAGTGAGTAGGTCGCCGAGTCATTTAGATTCACGAGTCGCTCTTCGAGCTGATCGCTCTCCTTGGCGGCTCGAATGCTCTTCACGAACAACCCCACGAACCAAGGCAGCGAGTACTGGTACATGGGGTCCACGAGCGCCAGGTCGGCGATGCAGAAGAACAGCAGCGAGGCTCGAAAGGCGACGCCTCGGTACCGCTCGCGGGACTCATCGATGGCCTTCTCGGTGATCTCGGCCTCGGCCATTTTCTCGTTAATATCTTCGGAGGTGATCTTGGCCTTGCCCAGGGTGTCGATGAGCTCCGTGTCGTCCAGGATGTTGCCCTTGGAGTTGGCCAGCATGTACAGGATCTTGTTCTCGATCTCCACGAGCTCGGCCTTCATGCGCGCGTTCGAGACCACGAGTGAGTTCTTCTTCTCAGCGAGCTCGGGCATCTCCTCCTGGACAACGACGCCCAGCGCCTGGTCTTCCAGCCCCTTGGGGGTAATCGTAAAGTTGAGCAGCGTGACCTTCACAGAGGTCTCCGGAGGGTAGTGCGGGTTGGGCAGCTTGGTCGTCATGAAGAATCGGAAGCTTGGGTTGTACGGGACCGTCGAGTCGCCGATCTTCATCATCACCTGGCCGCCCTGCTTGAACTTGTTCTGCAGCAGGATGGGCTCGAGCGTCGCGTCCAGAGCTTCTCCGACATTCTCTAAGAGGATCCATTTGCCAAAGCGGATGCCGTTCTCGAGCGTCTTGAGGAAGCCCTTGTCCGTCAATTTGATCACATCGATGCCGTTTTCAGAGGTATCCTTGCCCAGGTTCTTGATGAATCGGTTCGCCTGACCCTGCGGGTCGATCAGCAGCGACCAACGCCTCGCACGGGCCATGATGATACCGTTCTGCACCGAGAGGTTGTCTGAGGGAAGCCCCGCGATCTGCCAGCCGCGCACTTTGATAGGATCCGCGAGTGTCGTGATGATGTTGCATCCGTGCGTGTGCGAAATGCTGAACTTCTCCAGGCCCGTGTACCACGAAGCCACGCAGCTTTCGCGAAACTCGCTCGTGAACGTGCCCAAATAGCTGATCGTGCCGGCCGAGATGACCACGTCGCCTATCAGGTTGGTGTAGTCCTGGTTCAGCTGTCGGATCGTGGCCGCCCACCGCGTTTCTTCACCCCCGAGGAGCCCAATGAGCTTGAGCGCGGACTCGAGGCGGATCTCACACTGCCGCACGTCGCGCACGAGCTGGTCCTTCTTGTCCACGGCTCCATTGTAGCTCCTCTCGAGCTCGACGAGGCGGTCCACGACGGCCTGAAGTCGGGCTTTCGCGTCTGCAAGCACGCGCATTGTGACGTCGAGTTCAGCTTGAGCCTGAGCGAGCACGATCTTCTTGGGCTCGACCATCTTGGCCACATTGTGATACGTGTGCATGGCGCGCACCCACATGCAGATAGCCTCGCACGCCAGGCTAGCCTTGCGCACGGCTGCGGGCGAGAATTCGTCCATCTCGATGTACGGGTCGAGCTGCTGGATGATCTTCTCGCCGATGTTGTCCTTGTCGAACTTGAGCATGTCCTCCATGAGCTTTTTGGCGTTGCCCAGGATCGTCTTCTGCGCGCTCTCCCAGTAATCTTTCACCTTCTGGCCGGCCTTGTCTGGGTCCGTCTTCATCGTCGGTTTGATGCCGAAGATGATGCACGCGGCCTCCATGGTGAGCTTCACGCCGTGCGGCGGGTTCTTGAGCGCCTTGACCTCGTCGATGTCCGACTTCTTCAGCCGATTAAGGCACTGGACGGCAGCCTCGAGCGCTGGGAGGGCCTCGTCCAGATCTCGCTGGGCGTCGTCGGCGATCGCCTTGGTGTCCGCAGCCTTTTTGTTGGCGATTTGCTCCTCCTTCTCGACCACGGCCTTGGTCTCATCGGCGTCCTTTTTGTCCAGCACGATTTGCTTCATCATCTCATCCACCTCGATTTGCGTGCGCTCGAGCTGTGGTTTGAGCGCCACAAGCTGCTCCTGCATGCCTGCGACCTGGTCCTTCGTCGCGATGATCTTGTCCACACCGTTCTGCAGGCGGCTGCGCTTCGACTGTACCTCTTCGCGCTTGAGCAGTAACACCGTCTTGAACGTGTATAGTAACTCCAAGTAGCTCGTGGGCGTCACATAGTTGTACCGCCGGAGCTTCTCGTAGAACGCCACGGATTCGCGCTCGACGCTCTGGTGGATCGTTTGAAAGATGCTCACGACCGCATTCGCTTCTACACCGCTGCCACCTTCTGAGCCACCTCCTAATTGAAAGTCAGCAGATGAGATTGCGCTTGCAGCTACGGACTGCAGAGCCTCGGCCGGCCACTCGCTGAACCAGTCGATCGTGCAGCAGTTGACGAGCGACGGGAACATACGGATGCGGTCCCGAAACAAATTCCCCAGGGGGCTCATACAGAGCACGAGGTGCAAATTCTGGCGCACGAGCAGCAGGTACTGCGCGAACGTGTTGAGCTTCGTGGGCGGGATCTTCTTCTTGACGCAGTACGACCGGCAGTGGTTGCCGATCTGGTCCAGGTCCTCGGGCGCGTACAGATTGGGCACGTCCCCACTGTTGAGGACACTGTTGATATCCTCGAGCATGGTCTCGTGCACGATCTGCACGTCCGAGAAGAGGAAAACGATGGGCTTTTCGTCAATACCGGCCTTCATGAGACACTTTTTGAGGTCCTCGCGCCACTCGACGATCCCGTAGCCTTTCGTGATCTCGATCTGGTTGCAGAGGTACTCGGCGATATACGCGGCCAGGCGTGTGAGCGACTGCCGTCCACTGCCGCCCACTCCTAGTAGCAAGGCGTTGCCCTGTGGCTGACGAATCACACGGGAGATGCGTGAGACGTGCTCAATGGCGTTCATGAACATGACGAGGTTCATAGGCGCGCTGCTTTCGGCGTTGTAGTCGTTCAGGTACTCCTCCACCTGGGACTGGAGCTTCTCGACGTCTGCGATCTCCTCGTAGACCTTCGGGTCGGCCCCTGGCACCATGTAGTCCCCGTAGAAGAGATTCTTGGTCGGGTGCACGAGCTCCCACACGGCCGTCTTGGACGCAACGTCACCCTCTGAAGCGCCAGTGACGCCCAGAGACTCGCCGAATACAACGGTGATCTGGGTTCGCAGCAGATCCTGGAACCACGAGTGGTCGGCCGCAGTTGTGAAGCGATCCTCAAACACACGCATGTTCTCGTGGATCCACAGACGCGCCATCTGCTCAAGCTTGACGATGCGCTTCGCGTCGCCCATGAGCACGCCCTGGAAGACCTTGGCTAGGTCGCGCAGGTTGAACGTGTAGTGCGACTTGGCCGGTGTCGGCAGCAGCTCGGCGATCACCGTGTTGTAGATGTAGATGGACGACTTGACGAACCTGCGTGCTACGTCCGTGGGCTTGATCTCCTCACTGAATTTCTGGAAGAAGGTGCCCAGGATTGTGTCAAAGACCACGGCCTTGCTTTCGTCCGACATCTCCGTGTACCCGACAATGTTGAAATGCCGCACGAAACGCGGGGTGATCGGGTTGCGGCCACCACCGGGAGGTCCCATCGAGCAAACGAACACGACGTCGATGATCGTGCGGAACTGCAGCAGCTTGCGGTCGTACCAGCCGTTCTGGTCGAACCACTGGCGCAGGATCTCAATAGGCGGCTGCGCAAAGTACTCCTCCTGCTTGGGCATGTTGAGGTCATCCACGTAGATGACGAATTTCTTGCCGGCGGCGGGGCCGAAGACGCCCTTGCGCCGCTTCTCCATCTTGGAATCGATGAAGTCCTGCGTCTGGTTTGCGCTCGTCTGCGCCGAGAAGGACATCTTGAGCGGGATGAACTTGTCTGGATCCGATTTCTCGAGGAACTGGTTCACGTTGATCGTCTTGCCCGTGCCCGTTGGCCCCACGATGAGCATGTGAACGCCCAGCGGTAGTGCGAGGTTCATGAGGAACGTCGAGCGCACCGAGTCGCTCGTGGGCACGACGATCTCGGAGAACGACGCGTTCGGGTCAATGGCGAACTTGGGGATCGTGTCGAGCCACGGTACCCAGTTCTCTTTGGTGCTGTCGAACGAGTAGTCGTAGACAAGCCCCGCTGGGGGGATGAGTTTCTTGGAGCAGTTGCTAATGAGCTCCTGCCGAACATAGGCGTCGAAGCGCACGCGGCCGGCGTCGTTGCCCGTGGCGCCGATGGACCAAATAACGCAAAAGACGAAGATGCTCTCGATGTTGCGCAGAAAGAACCCCATCTGCTCCACTTTCACATCCTTCTTCTCCTCCTTCTTGAGCGGCGCCAAAAAGCAGTCGAGCAGGCGCATAAGGCTCTGCGCCAGGTTCGACGGGATCTGTGGCAGCCATTCCTTCACGTAGCTCGTGACGAACTGCATGGCTGGTCTTAGATACAGATCGAACAGATGATACAGTGTCGAACAGAAATCCAGCAAGGTCTGTGGACCAACCATTTGTGGCCCACCGATGTCGTGTGACAGGCCCTCAAGCCAACTCTGGATAAACGGATCAAATCCCAGTGAACTGGGCTCCATGTACACCATGCCCGTGCGGCTCACGGTGGCCGGGGAGGCCACGGAGAGGTCCTCGACCTCGAACATCATGGTCATCTCGTTGGACATCTGGATGATCTCGCCGCTGGCCAGGCACAGTTTCTTGTTGTCATCCAGCACGGTGTTCATGTTCTCGATCCAGATGGCGTCTACAGGGCCGTCGAAGATGACCCACTTGCGGTCCGACTTGGTGTCGCTCGCGGCCTCGCGGTACAGTGTCGAGAGGATGCCGTCCTGCCACTCGTGGGTGTTGGCGTCGAACTCGCCGTACAACTGGCCCATGGTAATGGATTTCGGGTTCAGCTGGTACCTCAGCACGCGCTCGTAGGCATGGCCGACTTCGCCCAGATTCTTGAGCTCAGTGAGCGCCTCGGCGAGTACGCTCAAGTTGGACGACTTCCCGCCACCCGTTGCGCCCACGACCATAAGCCCGTGGCGCACACAGAGCGTCTCGTAGAGCTGAACGACCTTCATGAGGAAGAACGGGTGCACCTGGAGCTTCTGCTTCTCGATCGTTAGCTTGATCACCCTGATGAGCGCGCCCAGGTTTAGCTGAGGTCTTAATTTACCAGGGAAGAGGTCGTTGATGATGCCGTTGAAGAGCGGGATGTCGTGCGCGAGGAACTTGGGAAGGTTCACGTCCTGTAGAGCACGTAGCAGTAGCACCTCTTCGTCCATGTCTGGGTCCGAGCGCTTGTAGTTGCCCGCAGCCGTGATCACGGTCTTGACGGCGCGCATACCGTAGTCATAGTGCGACTGCGAGGACAATTGCTCCGAGCAAAGCTTGAAGGTCGTGACCATCTTGGCGCCGCACTCCTTCGCCTTCTCGTAGCCGTAGGCGAAGAACATGATCTCGCCGATCATGGCGTAGTCGGGGACCATCATGGCCACGGGCCGGAAGAGCGCCGCGAGGGAGTCTGGCAAGTCTGAACGACCCGCGTACCCTGGGTTCATCGTGATGAACACACCGAACTGGGCGTTCACAGCAATGTCCGAGCCTTCAAAGACGATGCGCTTGTCACCCGCGCGGATGGCCAGTTGGATCGTTGTGACCTGCTGCCCGATGACCGAGAGCACTTCGATATTGATGCGGTTGAACTCGTCAAAGCACGCCCAGGCGCCGCAGGACGCGAGCCCCTTGAAGAACTTGCCCATGGCGATGTAGTCGAGTCCATCGGAGCAGTTGAAGACCACGCACTGCTTGGCCAGCGCCTTGGCCAGGTCCTTTGTGGTCTCAGTCTTCCCCGTACCCGCGGGTCCCGCTGGGGCGCCACCGAGAATCATCTGCAGCGCAGCCATGAGTGTCATGTAGCACTTGTCCGTCAAGGGCGTGATCACGAGTCTGAACGAGTTGCCCAGGTATTCGTACCCGTAAGGTCTGCGCGCCGAGACCATGTCGGCAAACAAGTCGTCCTCCCAGTAGTACCGCAGTTGGCTAGACCACATGAAGTCCTCCTTCGTGCTCACTTTGTTATGTACGAGCCTTGCGGTCACGTCGCGCGCGTGGACGTCGATGACCGTGAGCGCGCCAACGCTAATACGCGCGAGCTTGTCCAGGTGGCCACGCACCATCTCGACCATGTCGGCAAGCTGCGCGAGCTGGCGCTCCATCATCTTTTTCACGCCGTCGCTGCCATTGGCCGCCATGTTCTCCTCCATCTCGCGCGTCCAGTGAAACTGGCTGCCGTTCAAAACGCACATGCCGGGCCATTTCTGGATCCACCTGGTACGCGAGATCTTGGCGTAGTCCTGGATCGAGTTGAACATCACGTCGCGGATGGACATGCGCATCATCTCCTCGACCTCGGTCATCCAGTGCTCGACGTTTTTGCCCACGGGGTTGACGGCTTTCGACATGGCGACCTTCTCGCCTTCCGCTGAGATCATGGCCGTGATCGTCAGGTCTTCCTGGAACTCAACGGACACGACGCCCTCGAAGCACTTCTTCAAGTGAGGCTGCACCAGTTTCACGTCCTTGCTCTCCGATAGGATCGACAAGAGCTCTTCATTGGACAGGAAGTAGAATCTGCTAAACGCTGAGCGCTTGGTCTCCAGGAAGTCACTGAGCCCCTTCTGCACCTGCTCGAGAAAGCGATTGCTCTCCTGGAACCTGTCGAGCAGTTTGTCATTGTTGCAGAATGTGATGACACTCGGCTTCTGCTTGGCCGCCGCGAGTGTCTGGCGCCAGTTCTTGTCCACGGTCGCGAATCGCTTGCCCTCAGTTGGCAGCTGCTTGTTGATGTCGGGCGAGTCGAAGATCGGCTGCAGGTACAGCCAGCTGCGCTGCACCTGGATCCACTCGTCGAGCACGTCCGATACGGTGCTTAGCGTGCGCTCCCATCTATTGATGCGCTCCTCAAAGGGTTTCTTGAACGCCGAGAACTGCATGGCCTGGGTTGTTGTGATCTGCTCATCTAGCAGTGCCTGAATCTCGTCCACGCTTTTGAGGATGTACGTCTCGGTCTCCCTGTAGTCGATGATCGTGAGATTCATGGCTTTCCACTGCTCCTCCATCGAGTTGAGTGTCTTCTCGATCTGGTATTCCTTCCCAGCAGTCTCACAGATGCGCGAGATGGACTCCAAGTGGGTCTCAAGCCCGAGTTCCAGCACATAACTGAGCTTCATGCCTCGATCGGGGCGGAAGCTCATCTGGATCTCCTGGTTCATTTGGTTCCAGTGGCGGTCTTGCATCCCCGGGTTCCTCAGCGCTAGAATCAGTGGCACACGGGGGCGAAAGCCCGCGATTTCGTCCTTGATCATTGTCGCGATATCTGTACAGCCCTTCACACCAAGCTTTTCGAATTGCTTGAGTGCCTTCTGGATCGCCACCCAGTTGGCCTCCACGAAGGTCTCGATCTCCTCGCCATTCACGTCGAGAAACGCGCCATCCATCCATTTCTTATGCTCCTTGAGCCACCCGTGGGCGGTCTTCCAGAGAATCGAGTACGGCTCGAAGTCCCGCCGGATCTTCTGGATCTCGTCGTAGTCCGTGAGCTCGTGGCCGAAGAGTGCCTCGCGCGAGTTGAAGAGCCGTGCGTCCTCGTCAGCCTTGAAGATCTTCTGCTCGATGCTGATGACGTACTTGAAAATCTGGTCCAGGCGTGCCAGGTCCGTGTACTGTCGGAAGCCGTCCACCTCGTTGTGCAAGATCCGCAACGACTCAGTGAACTCGCCCTGCGCGTCGCGCATGTCGGTCGAAAACTGCGCCTTCTGTATCTGCAGGATGTGCACCATGCGCTTGCTCTGTTCGGTAATGATGTTGGGACACAGGCGCACGCGCCAGATCGTCATGAAGTCCTCGCGCTCGTAGTGGTATTGGAAGTTGTCGAGTACCATGCGGAACTTGATGAGTTGCTGGCCCTGCGTGAGCAGCGGGGCCATCTGGGTCCCCACGCTCTCCAAGTACGCGTTCATTTCCGTGAGCTCCTCGATGTTCTGCGGGACCTTTTGGAGCTGTCGGTTGATCGCCTCGTACTTCTCGAGCAGCTCTTTCGCGAGTGCAGTCGAGTTCTTCAGCTGGAAGTCGAGCAGCTTCTTGGCCAAGCGCCGGTGTTTCTCTGCCAGCAGCGTCCTGATGCTCGCACAGTTGACCGAGTACATGCCCAGCTCCACATTGGCCGCCGGGATGAGCTCTTCGACCACGAGCGCGTCCTGGAAGTGCTTCTTGATCGTTTCCTGGATCAGCACGAGGTTCGGCGGCTTCTGAGCCTGAAACTCGAGCAGATAGTCGTCCTCACTGAGGTTCACAAAGGGTATGTAGTCTTCGTACTGGAGCAAGTACTCTCGCACTGGCACCTCCGCTTTCTCCATGAGCGTCTCGATCTCTCCTTTAAGATTCAGGACCCAGTCTTCGTTGGTATTTACAGAGGGTAAGCATGGGTGGCTGCTCCAAAAGAGCTTGTTCATCACGACCTGCTCCACTTGCTTGATGTTCTTGAGGTTCTCGAGCATTTTCAGGAACATCTCGACCACCACCTCCTTGAACGTCGCGATGTTGGTACTGAACGTGAACACGCGGCCCTTAACCTGCTCGAGTGGGTGGTATGGACACAGTTCCGAGGTGTCCTCGGGATCTTTCGGCTTCCATTTCGCGATCTTGTCAGCCATGGCATCCACTTCATGCTGGTTGACCACGAACAAATCTGTTGAGATACTCAGGTTCACGACAAAGAGCGACGTGGCGTTCATAAGCTGCCGCTCGAGACACAAGTACTGCCACCTGATGTCGCCGAGTTTAGCGCGGTCCAGATCCGGGTACGCCACGAAGGCCGTCTTGGCGTCCACGATATGCACATTGCCCACCGTGGAGCGCTTGATAAAGTCTCGAAACTGGTGCAAAGAGTGATCCGTGAGGAACCGCAGCGTATCCTTCATGGTCAAGTTGATCCTTCGAAGCAGCGATCGCAGTTTGCTGAACTCGTAGGTATCCTGACGGCTTTCCTGGAGATAGTACCAGCCCTTGCCCACGTTCGCGAGCGACGCCTTGATGATGTTGGCGATCTTCGTGGGCCACTCCTCGTTGATACTCTTGAGCACGACGCGCTCGAGCGCCTGCTGACGCTGCTGGAACTCCTCGAGCTTGGTGCTGCGCCCCGCCTTCACGTTGAAGAGCTCGATCTGAAGTACACGGTAGCACTCCTCGTTGACTTTCAGCAAAGCTGCGAGGGCTTCAGGTGAAGTCAGGAATGTCTGGAAGGAGAACCCGATGAACTGGTCGGCGTAGTCCACTGGTGGGGCCTCAGTCCTCTTCCCAGCACTTGACTTGACTACAATTCGCTCACACGGGCCCGCGGGGATCTCTTCGTCTCCTGATAGGAACGTACTGAAGACCTCGGAGTTGCGTCCCTTGTACTGGTGGAAGTCAAAGATGATCCGGTTCATCGTGCGGAGGTAGTTGAGCTGGATCTCGTGCAGAATGCGCGTTGTGTCTGGGATCCGGTGGTTCTTCCCATGGAAGATTGTGGTGGCCAGCCGCACGATCTTGTTCAAACTCTCGTTGCCCAGCTTGTGGAGCTCCTCGACGGGCATGCAGTCCACGTACAAGTTCTTGCGAAGTAGGTTCTGCGCCTGCAGCCGCGACAATTCTGCCTTCATGTACCTGTCGGCAAAGTTGACTGGGTCTTCGGCCTTGAAGCAGATCTCTAGGCGCTTGGACTCGATCACCTCGGTCTTTTTGTTACGCTGGAACCGCACAGAGTACATTTGTGTGATGGGGTTGTATCCGACGACGTGGCCGTCGCACCAGAAGCTCGAGAGCCCTCGTACAGTGTACAGCGCCGTGACCGGGATCTGCACACACCCATCTTGGCGTTTACCAAGGTGGATCCACTCCTGAGGACTATGAATCTCGTAGCTTTCGTCGTCGAAAAGATGGAGCTGCAGTGCGTCAATGACCATCTTGGCCGCGCCGCTCGCGTCGTCGCACACTTTACGGTACATGGACGTCTGCTGAAAGCTCTCCATACGCTGTTTGAGTAGTTCACCCACGTTGGCGGACTGGTAAAGGCGCTTCTTGCGCTCCACCTCGACCTTGCGCGGTGGCAGGTGCTCCATGCGCTCGAAGGGCACGAACACCTTGGGCTCGATCTCGCCGTCCTCGTCCAGCGCCGGATCCACCTTGACCAACACGTGGCCGCCGCCGATTGAGAACCCCGTCGAGTGCTGGATGAAGGCCGTGGGAGTCGTGATGTGGGACGAATCCTTGAGGGTCGTGTACTTTGTGGGCGAGTTGTGGGAAGACGTGACCAGGTAGTTGGGCTCAAAGTTGACGACCCCCACGGATACCTTGACCATCACGGCGTCTTTCGACGGGCTCGTGGACGGAGCCAGCCGTGGGGCCTCCATGACCTGGGTCGAGCAATCGATTGGTGTTAGGCTATGAACGTTTGATACTTCAGTATTAAGAGAGATGGTGGCGATGGTGGTACGTACCTCGGTGTCACTCGGTAGCTTCTCATTATTGCTACCTGCACGCGCCATCGCAGTCGACCGCCAAGCGCTCGTCTTTCGTTGATGACGTCTTTTTCAACGAGCCTGAGCAGCTTAGGTCTTGAGAATGCACGTGAGTGCGTGACTTGAGCCTCGAAGAGACGCCGTCACTTTTTGCGAGAAACGGCGACACTTGGCTTCGAACTAAAACGCCTCTCTTGAAGCACCTGTACGCCAGATGCCAAGTAGAAACACACCTTGAAGCCTCAACTGA
>JAADWP010000932.1:0-12864 GCA_023336215.1 Globisporangium iwayamae | reverse complement strand
GCGTGTGGATGCATTTCTGGTGGGTGGTAATGAGTTTTCCTTGACCGTGCATGGCGCTTCTTCTCTGTTGCTGGTGGGACGCAATACGCATCGAGTGGTGAAGCGGCTGCAAGAGCAAGGTACCAATTGTATCGTACAAACTGTTTTTGTGCTAATGATGTGCACTAATGCTGTGCAATGTCTTATTGCTGGTGGCTGGTTGGCGAAGCAGGCTTCAATCCAGAGCAGTCGGAGGCCATTCTGGACGTGATGAAGGACGCGATGGCCGACTCCCTCGAAGCCCAGGCCCGCATCGTGCGTACTTATTAGTCTGATAGGCTATGAAACTCTACTATGGCATGAGAGCACCAACTGACTATGGGGCTTGTCTATTTGCCGTTTGGGCAGCTCGCGACCAAGTCGGAGCACGTGGAGCTCAAGGCCGAGCTCTCGGAGCGCGTGTTCAACTCAACCCTCAAATTCGGTCAGTGGCCACCTTGTGGTGATATGTTCAACTCCCTTGAGTATTGAAAATGTCTGTGCGGCTTGTAACTAAATGGGTGGCCGTGAATGACTTGAACGAACGTTCGACAGACATTGCGCAGCGTCACATGCGCGAGCTGCTCGAGCGCGACTTCAACAACCTCAAGCAGGACATCCGCATGCTCGAGAAGATCGACTTTGACAAGATCCGCGTCGAGATCGCTGAGATAGAGAAGAAAGTAAGTGCGTCCCATTGCTGCTTGGCTGTTTGGTTGTCTATAAAGCGGTTGGCTGTGGATGGATGGTTGTCATTCGACCAACTTGTTTTTGCGTGTGCTGCCATAGTTTTTATTACAAAAGCAGGCCGAGGACGAGACGCTCAACGAGCTGCGGCTCTCGATGGAGAAGGTCGAGAAGCGCATGCTGCAGTACGCCGTCGGCTTCGCCGGTACGATCATGGCTGTCGGCGCCGCGCTCATGCGACTGGTCATGTAAGAACGAAGGCGGTCAGCTGTCAGCTGTCAGGTCGCAACATCAGAAATTGTCAAGCGGGCCTCAGTTTAGACTATCACAACCAAATCCAAGCTTTGCTTTAGAAACAATACTACCCACTCGATCTGTTGTTATCTCTACTGGAACTCGCGGCTGCGATCGACGGTCTTGTCATTCACTCGTGACGTCGCATTCGCGAGGCGAGAAGCGCTTCCGAGGATGCTTCCCAGCACTCCACCACCACCACCACTGGGTCTGGAAGATGAAGAGTCAGCGCTTGGAGGTCGGCCCCCTCCACCTGGTGACGCAGCTCTGCCACTCGGTGGTCGCTGGTGACTCGCTGTAGAAGGAGCAGAGGTCGAAATCGAGACTGGATGGTAGCCACTCCGACCACCACCACCACCAGGGGCACCACCACCGACTCGAGGTGAAGTGAACGAGTGTGGATGCGAATTGCTCGGAAGACGCTGTTGCTGCTGCTCACGCGCATGAAACTTGTGGCCAGGAGGAAAGATATTCTGCTGTCGCTGACCTCCTTGATGATGCACTTGTCTCGCTGGTGGTTCCTCTTCACGAGGGCGCTTCGGAAGGCGATCCCGAGCATATGCTGTGAATTTGTTACTGCCACCACCACTACTCTCCATAACGACTCGGTCAACAGCTTTCCTCGCTGGAGGCTCGTTCTCCATGCAAAATTCCTTCGCAGAAATGGATTTCGGTGGGGCAACTGGCTCATTGGTAGTGGTGCTGTCTGTTTGTGGGGGCGATTGGTTGTGAGTTCGCTGGTCCCCATCTCTTCGATACGAACTGTTGTTGTGGTTGCTGCTATCTCGAGGCGAGTACCTGCTGTCTCGTGACTCTTGATAGCGTGGTCGTTTCGTATGCTCATCTCGTGATGATCGATCATCTCGTCGTCTGTCATCATACTCGCGCTTCCGATAGCGGTCGGAGTCTCGATAGTTATCGCGATCTTTGTAGTCCTCTCTACTTCGTGAAGAGGCCGAGTATCTCGAGGAGCGTTCGTCATGCTTATCGTCAGCAGAGCGCTCCCTAGGCGAGACGCAATCACCTGTCGTCTTTGGCTGGGCTTCTCGATTCGTATCTAATTCTCCTGAGGGCAAAGCATCAGAAATTATACGGCTCTGTTTGTCTGGGGAGACCTTGAACTCGTTCTTGAACCTCTTCACCACAGGCAGACTCACCACTTCATCCGCCCCCGGCATTACAACCACAGGCATTGGCTCAGCTGATGCCTCGATCGCCGGCTTTTCTTTTACGGCAGCAGAATCGTCCTTTTCACTCTTCTTCTTCGTCGTCTCTAAAGCGTTGACCGGTGTCGGAGGCGCAGAAGAAGCAGCAGCAGAAGTTGGCGTCGCCAGCGCTGCCTGCTTCTTCGACGCCTTCTCGTGCATTTCTTTGAAATGATCAGCCAACCCCCTGTTCTCATCACTCTCCAGGCGCCGCGCAACATCTGGAAAGCTGGCACCTCGCGTGCGAACAATCAACCTACGCTCGTCGGCACTTTTTACCAGCGCCGCCCACGTCTCATCGCGCACAAGCGTATTCACATGGCCCACGACGAACAGGCAGAAGCGCGCACGTGTGATCGCGACGTTCAGACGTCGAATGTCCTTCAGGAAGCCGATGCCGCCGCGCTTTGACGCCCGCACACAGGAGAAGATGATCACGTCCTTCTCACGACCCTGGAAGCCGTCGACAGTGTTGACCTCGATCGAAACGGAGCCCGGGATGCTTGAGCGGCTGATCTCGCGCCGCAGCACGCGCACCTGCTCCTTGTAAGGTGACACGAAGCCCACAGACCAGTTGTTCTTGCGCACGTCGACGCTCATATGGAACATCGTGTGGCATAAGTCGACACAGAACTGGGCCTCGACACGGTTATACTTGGACCCGTTCATATCTTCTTCGCTCGAATTCGTCACATCGTAGAGCAGGAACGGCTGGAAACACGGGAACTTGTACACGTTCGGACACACTTTTTGTACACGCTCCATGACGCTGGGGCCGTCGGTGAGCATGCCGCCGTAGAACCGTTTCGACGGGAAGTCTCGCAGAAAAGGGTGCATGCGGTACTGCACACGCAGCATGGACGGTGCCACCCCACTCTCTGCAATGCGTTCGAATAGCGATCTATCATAGCGCGCATTGGCTGCCACCACGCTTTTCACGGTCGCTGGGAGCTGCTTCGGGTCACCCACAAGCACCACACGCGCCACACGCTCACGAATCGGGACGAGCGTGCTCAGCTCCACCGCCTGGGCTGCTTCATCGATGATGAGTGCATCAAAGCCGCGCTGCAGTCCCGAGAGCGGCCCACTACCCGACTTGGACAACGTACAAGCGATGATACTTGCTCGCGAAAGGATCGCCGACGTCATCTTGGTTCGCAACGCAAACACTTCATCTCGCAGGCGTCGCACTTCACCCGAAGTCTTTGTGAGCTGCGCGTGGATCTGCGCGAGTCCCTTGCGGCTCTTGGGGGCTTCGGACGCCTCGGCAGCTTCCTTCGCCTTCTGGTGGAAGTCCTTGATGGACTTGCGCAGAGTCTGCTGCATGTCCTGCAGAGCGCGCAATTGGACATTCTTCGGGTGGATCTCGAGCTCGCGCTTGATGATCTGCGGCAAACAGACCGACTTGACAATGTCGGGCGCGTCCTCACTCGGGTTGCCCAAGCGCACGATCGAGAGCCACTCGTCCGAGAGAGCCTCTGGGTGCACACTCGGCGCGCGAACCTTGGTGATCTTGCCCGTACTGTCCATCAACCCGTCCGTGACGATACGCAGCACCAGCTCGTCCACAGCACCGTTCGATGGTGCACAAAGCAGCACGTTGTTGCTCCTTCGCATTCGCATCGATGGGTTCGTAGGCACGACGCGCTGTCGCATGACCAGCGACGATGTTCCCGATGGTGGTTGATTCTTACGCGCGCCCGAGAGCTTGTCTTCTAGCCGACCGCGTACAGACGTATTGTTCTTCAGCGCCTGGATCGTGGATCTCTTTGGTGCTGCTGTTGCTGAATCCGAGTCAGTGCGGCGCAGGATACTGCCCATGGCGGACGTCACGGCACTCAAAGAGAACGTCGGCCGTGCTGTCGGTGACAGCTGCGCATTCGCTGAACCAATTTCACGAGCCAGCTGGAAATTGTTGAACTCAGTCTTGGCGCCTTCTGCACTGACGGGCCCGCTTCTCGAGCCCGCTGTCGCGCTACTGGTACTAGAGCTTATCTTAGTGCTGCTACTACTGGCGGTTGGCATGATCGCCAGCGCAGGTGGCTGCAAAGCCAGGAATCCACTCAACAATCCCATGATCGTCTTGGTCTTTCCTGTACCCGGTGGACCCTGCAGCAGGCTGATGCCGACATTGTAGTTGTTCAGCACACTGTGCACCGACTGGAGCTGCGACTGGTTGTACTGTGCCTTGATCGCGTCCCAGAGCTCGGTCGAGAGGAACCGCGGCGCTCGCTCCAGTGCGTCCGTGGCGCTCATGAGTTTCGTCCACTTGTCCTTGAGATCGCTCGACAGCGCCTTCACTTCCTTATTCTCGTGCTTGCGCAGCTTGTTGATCGCTTTCCCGATGCTCGTAGACTGTTCAAAACAAACATAGTCACAAGGTTAGCAACAAACCAATTCCAACAGCACCAGCTCACAATCAGCACAACAAGGCTCACTCTCAGATCCATGAGCGTAACGTCCATCTTGTTGAGTCTCTTGAGCAGCTTGATCACCTTCACGTCGGCATCCAAACCCCTTGAATTCCGCAGCTCATCAATTGCAGTCGTGATCAGAAGCAGCTCCGTCTGCGTCGATTTGTACACGTTGGGCGTCAGGATCGTCGTACGCAGATGCTCCGGGAGCATATCCACTGACCGCAGGGAGATGTACTCGCGTGCCGACGTCACGAGGTTTGCGATGCAGTGCACTTTCCACTCCGAGTCCGTAATCGCACTGGCCGACAGTGTCTCAACAGAGAACGAACCGACTTCCTCAGTCACGCTGTCCAGCTCACCGTCATTCAGGAACAAGACTTTGGCGTTTTCCTCTTCGTCGCTGTCACCGGGCTTCTTGTTGACCGTCACGCGCTTCTTGCCTTTCTCGACCTCGCTGATGAGGATGATGCCAATGAACTCGCGGTTACCCATAAACGCCGACGATTGATGATTCGCCCCACCGACGATCCGCATCAGCACGACGTCGCCATTGCGAAAGACCTTGTCCTTGGGAGTACCTCGATTGCCAAAGCTATTCTTGAACGCGAAGCTGGACGTCGTCGCGTTCTCGTCGACTTCTGCGATCGTGAAATTCAGACACCGCATGCCCTCGCGAGGCTTCTCGGACTCATAGCGCAGCAAATGGCCGCCGCCGCCGTTGTAGCACTTGCGCAGCCCTTCCTGGAGCTCATTGTTGCATTCCTCAAGCAGCAACGGGAGGTACGCGTTTACGTACTCGGAGCTCTTCTTGAAGCTCAGGTCGGGCGACGTCAGCACTTTCTCGGACCGCTCGACTTCAAACTGGCGCGTCAGCAGTAGCGGCATGCAGAGCTGTAATAGTTGGCGGTAGAATGGCAGCAAAGAGCACACGGGGATCGGTTTTTGCGTATTCTTGATACGATGGAAGAGTCCCGCGAACTGCAGCGCCTCGTCCTGTGCCTCTTCCTCTCTCTCAGCCTCCGCGGCGGCTGCTGCGGCTGCTGCAGCTTGCTTCTGAGCCAGTCGCTCTTCGGCTTTCGATACCTGACCACCATGGCTTCCGCCATGGACGTGCGAGATACCTCGGATGACCTGGGACATACTGAATGATGCGTCGTTGCTGCCACTGGCTTTGACCTTTGCGTCCCTCTCTGCCGGTGAGGGTTCTCTCGTTCGGGGGACCACGTGGTCGGACTCGGTGTAGAAACTGTGGCTCTTGCGTGGATCCGAGTACACATCGCCCACGCCCGTGAGATTCACCGCCATTTTTGCCTGTGCTCTCGCAGCAGCCTTTGCACTCATCGGTCGACTCGAACTGATCCCGCGACTCGAGCTATCATCAGTAAGATCGATCGGCTCCACATTGGCGCTCTTCCGCACCTTCGGCTGTGGTGCTCTCGGCGGTGCCGAAGTGACCGCACCGCCAGTGTCGCCTGAGCCACTACGACTAGCACCTGCCAAAGATGCTGCTGATCTATCAGGCTCGCGCTTTGTGCGCCAGTCGGAAATCGTCGAGCGCCGGCTAAACCAACCCGTGGACTTCTCCAACTGCCGGAACTTCTGCGCCATCCGGGAAAAGTCGGTCGATTTCTTCGACGCGATCGCTGACGACACGCTTTTCACCTTTTCAACTTGGCGCAGCGTGTTCTCGTCTAGCGTCACAGACCCTCGCAGCAGCGTCTCCAGCACGATCATGAGCAACTCGGCGGCGCGAGGCTTCTCAGCAGCTGAGCCATTCTCTATACATCGCACTAACGGAACGATCAGCCCCGCCGAGCGCTTGGTCGCAGCGTTCTTGTCCTTCATCGCCTCGGTCCAAAAGACCCAGAACGTGACGGCAAAGTCCAGGATGCGCACCAAGATGGCCTCGTCCACCAGTTGTTGTTGGATTTGTTTCGCGTCTGGATTGTACAGACTAGTGAGAGCCGAGACGAGGAAGTCGTTGATGAGGATCGGCAGCTTCTGGAGCTTCACCTGGGACGAACCTGCACCAGTAAAAGCCGTTAGAGTTGACGAAGCCTCTGATGCCTCAGTCGAGGCTGATGCAGTTGAGTCCTCTAGGATCTTTTGCAGTGAGCTGCCTAGCATCTCAAACACTTTCGACCAGATGAAGATGATCTTCTTCAACGTCGGAACAGCGATGACCAGGTGGAAATCAAAGAGCCGCAGAGACTGCAGCAGCGAGAGCACCCCGCGCAGGAACGCCTCCGTGTTGCGATGCACCGAGATGAGGAACGACTCGAGAATCGACTGCTGCTTCGCTAGCGTGTTCTTGGCCGCAGCTACGTGGGAGAGGAGCCTACAGATAGCGTGCGAACCAACAATGTTAGTCTCCCCTTGTTTCTTCACACAAAAGATACCCACAGTTGTCAACAACATCAAATGAATAAATACCTCTTAATGCTCTGATCCACGGCACTGGTCGGGTTCAGCAGACACAGCGTCGTGTGCTGCGCGACAACGGGAAATCGCAGTGGGTTCGTCAGTCCCTTCACGAGCACTTCGTCGCAAATGCGTTCCAGGTACGAGAGCAGGTGCGTCTCGTACTTCTTCAGCACGGCCTTGAAGCTCACGATCTCCTCACTCAGATTCGTTTGCGCGTCCATGACGTTCAGGATCTCCGAGAGCCCACCGAGAGACTCGAAGAGCGCGCCGTGCACAGTCACAGGGATCGTCGCGATCGCCTTCCAGGAGCACAGTTTACCCAACAGCAGCGTGATGATCGGCTTGGACTTGGTCATCTCCTCCATGTTCTTCTGCGTCACACCTTTGTCACCTCGAATGAAGCACCGGAACACTACGTCGCGAGCGAGCAGCAGGTGTTTACTGAGGATCGCTGAACAGGTGATTGCAGCGTGATCCACCAGCGCTGGAACGTTCTCCGGGTTCACTATGATGTGGAACAGCGCGTTTGCCCAGAGCTGCTCGAGTTCAATCCCCGACGGACTCGAGTTGAGCCCACAGGGCCACCAAAACGCACTCTCGGAGACTGAATAGTCGATCAGCTGGGATTCAGGTAACGCGCCATCGTCACGCGGCTGGTCTTTCTTCCCACTCTCTTTTGTCACGGCCTGCAGTCGCGGCTCGTAGCAGTCGCAGATGATGGTCGAAACGGCCTTCGAGGATGCGATCTTCAGCACCGGGTCAGAGAAATGTGTCGGACGCTTTGTCTCGTCGATCAGGAACACAAGCAGTCGCTCGCGAGTCTTGAGGTAGAAGTCCAGCTTCAAGCGGTTCGACTGCGGTAGAGCGACTTGGCAATGTTAGAGAATAGAAACTAGCTTCGGCGGTGTTAAAGCTTCAATATACCTGCTTGCTGGAGATCTGCGGCGGTCGACTCGATGCGAGCAGTGGTGGGAGGAGCTCGACGAGCTGCTTGGTCACGTACACGCGCCACGAGGGTAGCTGACAGTGCTGGATCACCATGTCGAGCACGACTTTTGGAGAATGTACTGTGTGATTCCAGAACCGGTGCCCCAGACATCGCAGCATCACCGAGTAGCACTTGCAGATCTAGTGACATTTACAGCAACACACGCATATATGAGTGGACAGAGGTGCTAGAACAGCACCATGGCGCTTGCAAACGCACCACAAAGGTGATCTGCTGGTTCGTGGTGGCAGGATCCGCATCGTTAAGGTAATTGAACACGAGATCCGGGAGGTTGTCGAACGACTCGAGCATCACTTCAAGACTCATTTCATCCATTTGCTAGAGACACAAACAGCACAACAACAGTAATTCGTTCAGTAGACATATCAAAGCAGTTAGGTGCCGTCGATGAGCAAGTTTTCTCAAGACAAACCTGCATGATTGTATCGAGCGCTGCCCACAAGATCTGGTTCGTTGGGGTCTTGATGCAATTGGTGGTCTCCAGGAACTGCACACCACATTCAGCGTCAGTGTATCAGAGCTTTTCTTATGGCAATCACTGACACACAATGGCTCACCAGCGGTAGCTCTTCTGTTGCCTGCAGGTCGAGCGTGAGCACTGACACGTTGAATGAGCCACTCTCTAAAATGTACATCCATTCGTCCAGCACTTTGAGGAACAGCTGCTCCTCTCCACTGTCCCCCGAGAGGTCAATCGCCCCGAACTTCTGGACCAGCGACATCGCCCATCCTCTGAACATGTGGGTGAGAGTGAGAAATACAACAGGTTATTTAAGATGGCTTAGCTATTGGGGTACAGCACCATCATAGCAATGGACAGTTGCGTACCTGACGCCTGCGTCAGGTGAGATCAGCAGCTGGTAAACACCGGGGCAATTGCGCAGCATCTCGATATTCAGCAGCTCCTTCAGATCCGGTGGTGCTGACGATAGCCACTGTACCCATCCATTTCATTCATTCGTACACAAGGCCAGATGCTGTCAATAAGAAGCACATGACTTGTTGCTTGGACAATAAATGCTCGCCTCTTTACCTTGGAGATCACGCGGATGATACGGAAGTCCGAGAAGAGCCGCCGCTGGCTCAGCACTTCGTACATCGCCGTGGACATCGTGGTCGCGATCTTCTCCTTCTCGGCGCGCGACGTCTGCGCCAATTTGCCCGTAAACGCGCCACCGCTCGGGTCTACGCCCTTGAGCGTGAAGACGCCGTAGATACGCTCGGCGTCCAGCTGCGAGAGCTTGCAAAAGAATGCCTTGATCGACGACGGCGTGAACTCGTACTCGAGCTCAATGCGCACGTTCGGTAGCGACGCGTGATAAATATCGGCGCTACAGGCACACATTCCACACACAGTCACAACGTTAGCAATTAGTCTTCATAACTACAATTAAGCATACAGCTGCTGTTGCATAGTTCGCATCATCCCACTGCAGTGCAAGAAGCAATGTCCACGTACCATTTGCAGCAGAGTCCCAATTGTGTCGCCATCTTCTCGTAGAGCACGCGCACGCTCTCGGTGGCCGGGTAGAGCTCCAGCAGCCGCATCATGAACACCATGAGAGACGGATACCTGCACCACCAGTGACCCTCGAAGGAGCCCATGAGGAACTGCCCCACGCGCGCGTAGAGTCGCTGCTTCTCGAGCACCGTCTGTGCGTCCTGCGCGCGCTCGCTGAGCTGCGCAATCTCGTACTCGAACGCGCGCGCCTGCGTGTCCATGGCTACTCACACAGCGTAGGTACGCGCTCTGTATCGAAATGCTTGAGTAGCACTGATGCGCGCTGCGGTGGTCAGGTGGCAGACTGCTGCAATCGTGAGGCTTCGTGACGAAGAAGGTGGTGGCTATTCTTTTGCGTTGCTGCAACCAATTGAAGCCGCGCAAATATGCACTCTTTCGCGCGAAAATGGAGGAAAAGCATTTTTTTGGATCGAAAACCGAAATTGAAGTAACGGAAAATATTAACTATTTATAAAAAAACACAATTTTGAGGCTTCGTCTGCAACTGATCAAGGGTGCAGTGAGTTCGTCGTCAATGCGCATGCTTCATCGACCGAAGAGATGACTTTCCTTTCCTGTCAATGTGCGGGCATCGCATCGCTCTCCATGTGAGCTGCGCGATGGCAATGGACCAGGACATCTAGCCCCATTAGTCGGTCAACTCCAAAAGTATCCGACGCTCCAGCCCACCCATGTTGCCTCCATTTCGCAATTTGCCCAGTCGAGCGCACCCAGTTGGACCACCCCTTCACCCACCAACCGCTGCAAAAATGGCGCGCAAGGCCGTTGCGTTCGCGCTGCTGACGCTGCCGCCCATGACGGTGACGGCGCTGAGTTTCTTCCTCTTCGGCACGAGCGCGCCTGTGGCGCTCGCGCTCGGCTTTCTCTCGGCGTTCATGTTCTGTGACGCGTGGTACTTCTTGCGCATGGGGCACAACGCGACGGCGCTCTGGCTCAACGGGCCAGCCAAGCAAAGACGCCCACTCTTCACCGTTAGCAAACTGGAGGGACGCGTCAACCTGAACGATATTGACCGCAACGGCCACTGCAACAACGCGCGCTTTCTACGCGAGTGTGGCTTCGGACGGCGCGACCTCTGGCAGGTACTATACCGACCGTGTGACGTGGGAACTAGGCATTATGAAAGCGTCGACACTGTTGCTGGATTTAATTTTTAACGTGGGACGGGGTGATATCTTGTGCTTTGTATCGTTAGGGCAATGGCGTGTGGGAGATCCTGACGGCGAATGGCGGCAACCTCGTTGTTGGGTCGCAGAGCGTGCGCTACCGCCGCGAGCTGTCGTTCGGCGAGTCGTTCACGCTCGAGACGCGCGTGCTCTGCTGGGACAACCGCGCGTTCTACGTGGAGCACCGTTTCGTGACGACGCAATCAGGCGGCGGGAAGTTCATCAACGCCATCATCATTGTCAAGAATACGGTGCTGGGCAAGCTCAGCCCAGCGAAACTCGTCGCGAAGCTGCCGGGGATCAGCGAGAGCGAGTGCGTGAGCCCGCAAGTGCCCAAGGACATCGCCGCGTGGATCGAGAGCAACGACATCTCCAGCAAGCTGCTGCGCACCGAGAGCAGCAAGTAGTGAGTACTATGAAGCTCTGGTTAATACATAGAGCATGTAGGAGAGCACTGACCGACAGCCACGCAGGAATAGAAGAAGACTACCTAAAGTCATGGAAACGAGTGTGTTTGCGTGCTGTTGTATTGCTTTGCTTTACCAAGTCTCTAATAAATACTGTCGCTCGTGCAGTTAGATGCTGACGCCGCCTCTAGTGGCTCTCTAGCGTCGTCCTCGTCTACAGAACGCTCGCACGTGTGGTTGTTTACTTCGTTTTGCTTTGCTTGCTGGCAAGTGGAGTTGACTGAATGCGCTGGATATTGATATGGCACAGTAGCTGGTAATTGGTACACCATCCGTTTCTGTCGTCCCCACTCTTGAGCTTGTGACTCATTTGTTCCTTGTCGTCGCCGTCATGAGTAGAAATCTCTCTACTCGTCGTTCTCCTCCTCGTCCTCTTCCTCGTGGTCGCTCTCCGTGATGGAGTTGAGTCCGTTCTCGGCCTTCTTGCTGGACGGCGAGCTCGCGAGCGCCGCCGCGACGTTCATGTACGAGCGGCGCGGGAACGAGAGCTCCTCGAGGATCAACTGCGCCATCTCGTCGTCGTCATTGAGCGACACGAAGCAGCTCAGCTG
This sequence comes from Globisporangium iwayamae, assembly GCA_023336215.1. Taxonomy (NCBI): domain Eukaryota; phylum Oomycota; class Peronosporomycetes; order Pythiales; family Pythiaceae; genus Globisporangium; species Globisporangium iwayamae. Next base: position 1,104 of record JAADWP010000932.1, on the reverse strand, counting down.
GCGCTGCACGTCGAAGGCAGACATCATCATGTTCGTCGGGCTCTCCATTGTGTTGTTGCTTGGGTGTGGTGTGTGGTGTTGGCGTGATGGCGCTTAACGAGTGAGCTCTTGATGCCACGTCGACGGTAACTTGGCGAATGGCTCGAGTTGGCGACCACGTGCTTTGGGTTTTGCTTGCTTGAGGAAACCGACCGACCGACAGACGGACGGACGACAGGAATATCTGTGGCACGCCATAATCCGCGGGGTACTTTTTCGAAATGAGCGTCCGGTTTCTGCTCGGAGCCGCGCATTTTCAGCCAATCGTGGGGCGCGCTTCGTCTGCACAACTTGCGCTTCTTCAAGCCCGGACAGCCATGACATCATTCCAGAAGCTCGCGATTTTGGCCCGAGCGTCATGCGATGACGCGACGGAAGGACACATTTATAGAGGTCTGAGCGTTTGTGTGTGAAAAGTAAATAGTTTGCAAAACAGGGTGAGATATACTTGAATTTGACTTGTGAGATGACAATGAGAGGCTCGTGTTTTGATACTGACTCGTGCTTTTGAGTCGCTTTTCAGAATTTTTTACCCATATAATCTTATATTCTACGAGGTGGCCCACACCACGTCCGTTTCAATCGGCTGCTGGTGCTTGGTATCAGCAACAGCAGCTGGAGCAGAGCTCGCAACAACAGGCAGAGCGAACGACGCCTGGGCATTGAGACAAAGCAAAATGCAAGCAGCTCCATGCAGCTAGACGGCAGAGAAGATAATACGACCCCAGCTTTTGCCTTATAATATATATCCCGCAATCAAAAGTAGCGCTGTTTCATTTCAACCACCAAAAATCTCATCCCTGAGCCTGAGTGGAGTTAGTTATGGGGACCTTGCGTTCTCCTTGTTTGTTGTGGCCGAAGCCCCTCCTCCTCCTCCTCTCCTCCCCTGGATCTATTGGAAATGACGTCATTCCGTCTCGTCAGTCATCGGTGCGTCACAGCGCTCGCAAGCCAAGATGTGGCTGCCCAACCAACTGCCCGTCCGCAGGTGCGAGGGGGGGGGGGGGGGGGGGGGGGGGGGGGGGGGGGGGGGGGGGGGGGGGGGGGGGGGGGGGGGGGGGGGGG
>JAADWP010000931.1:0-12894 GCA_023336215.1 Globisporangium iwayamae | reverse complement strand
CGCTGGCGCTGGCGCACCCGACGTTCGCGCCGATCCACGTCTGGTTCGAGAAAAGGCTGTCACCACTGATGCTGAGCCGATTGCGCAGATGCAGCACGTCGTGGTGGTTTCCCTTGGCAGCAAGCACGCTAAGGTACTTCTGCAGAAGCACCCGTGCGTCGCCGCTGTATAGCGCCATGTCTAGCCACTTGGTGGGCGGGCCTCTGGGTCGTCTCGCTGCTGCAAGAAGGAAAATGGCACACTGAGCGGCGAGTGAGTAAGCTGGACTGAACGGAACTGCGATGGCTGAGTGCGGACAAAGCATGTGAAGTGGCACCACTTCGAATTTTCAACAGCGTGTAGTGAGTCACCATCATCAAAAACGGGAGCGACAGGACAGAAAGGTACTCTATTTAACCCATGGGTTTAATAATTCTGAAATTGCCTCCACCACAATCTGCAACCATCACTCAGCGAAATGCACCAGCACTCATCATCATGCCTAGGAAACGCTGATGAGAATCGAATTGTGAGTAGGGATCATAGTACAGTCTTCCCTTGGCTAGCCAATGGGGCACATCACCTCAAATCGGTATTCAAGAATAGAGGTTTTAAAAATCAAGCAAGATGATAAAATATAATTTTTTACAGGTTAAGAAGCACATCCATGAATCCCTTCTATATTTGTGAAGTTTCACAATGGAATCAAAAGCATCATTCTGATTGGCGGAACCAAATCATAATTTCACCTTCCTTTTGTATGAACCGTGGTATGGGCCACAGTACTGGTATTTCTATAAAGTCGAGACTCGATTACAAATTTGGACGGGAATCTGTGCATTGCCACAAGATCGCTGCACTGAAGGGTGCATTCAGCTCACAATACATCCATGTCATTCTTCAATTTGATGGAAATGAAGCGACCACGCCTCACACGACTTCATTTGACTCCTGACCAGCAACAGACGAGAATGCAGAGTAGATGAAGAAACAGATCGCCAATATTTACACTGTGGATATACTGGAGGCAATGTTATGGTGCAGGGAAGCTTGAGATTTGCTGACACAAACATCCATTGCAAACTGCTGGAAACACACAGGTATTCTTCCAGATATCTTAGCCGAACTCATACATGGTATTTCAGGTTGTACAATAGTTGTCATTTTGCTTTGTAATCATAATTGTGAATTTCATTTTTCATGTTTGATGTCCTGAAAATTTATATCGTTTCTTTCTTGGGAAGTATTTATTTTTCGAGTAAACGGCTTCAGAAAGGTATTTCTTAGCCAAGGGAAGACTGTAGCTGCATCTGCAAGTAGGTGCTGGTTGGATGGGACCTCACTGCAAATGTGGAGGCTGCGCATGACGGTTGGCTTCTTGAATCGCTACGGACTCATGGATCACCGTCAAATCCACCGTCTTCTTGGCCAAAAGGCACTCGCGCACGTGGATGTACTCATTCATGACACGGGAACGGTCGAGCAAGTAGTCACGGGATCCAGTAATCTGCAGCAGGTACTCGGTCGGGTCGTGCGGACGCAGCGGAGTCGCATCAAGTGCCCGCTTGTAGCAGTTGAAGATCTGCTCCACGATCTCACCAACAGTGTCGCCGGTCGCGATCACCATGCGCACGTCGGTGATAGCCTGCAAGCGCACTTCCTGCAACTGGAACATGCGCTTGTACGTCACATGGACAGCGCCAAACTTCACGACGTTGCACAGCACTTTCAACCAACGGTGGAAGTCTTGCTCCGAATCGGCAGCAATCTCCCAAATTCTCGCCGTCGTCACCAAGTGGATGCCGAATGGCTCCGACTCCATCGGCTGCAGCGACGACACACACTCCAAGTCGATGTTGCCGCGCTCACAAGACTTCTTGTTCTCACGGCTCAGCGGGATGCCGCCATGTTCCTCAGGTGTCGTCTTGTAATAGGAGAGAACGGTTCCATTTAGCTCCATTTAGCGGCGCTTGAACGAGTGGTCCTTCTCACCTTTCTTCCGAAGGAAGCCCGAGATAAACGTGGTCTCCACCGTCGACGTCACGTTCTTCTCCAAGATAGCCAGCGACGCAGGGAGTCGCGCGACCGTCTTCAACGGAGTGAGCAGCGCCACCTGATCGTTGGTGCTGTGCGCAACCCTATCGCCTTCATCGACCTTGTACTCTCGGGTGTTGGTGCGCACTTTAAGCCCAGCGGGGAAGATTTCTTCGTGTACCTTCTGGAGTTGTTGGTCGACCTGCTCCCAGTCGCTGTCCACGCTCAATGGTGCCGTCTCCGCGACTTCGGCCACTTTCGCTTCTACGATAACCTCCTCCTGAGCTGGCTCGGTGGTGGTGCTCACAGCCGCCCTAGCGTACATGGGTACTGGCGACGGCATGTAGGCCGCCGTGCCGACGGTCTGCTGCATGCTCTTGAGCTCGTTGACCGCGCCCTTGGAGAAGATGCTGACATCCTCGACCGCGTCCAGCACGAGCTTCTCCTTCTTCATCTCCTCGCCGACCTCCTTCGAGAACACACTGTTGCTACCTTCAGCCACGGCTTTGATGCCCTCTGCGGTCTCCATGAATATCTGGTCAAACGGCATCTCTTGGGTCGATCGATGGGCTGAGTAAAGCAACTCGCGCGCGTCCGCGGCCGTGTAGCGCACGGTCTTGTAGCACTTGGTGTGTGGGTCTTTGAACGTTTCGAGCGACGTGCGGAACTCGACATCGTCCGCGATCGTGACCACGTTGCCGTCCGCGTATGTGTACTGCACGACGAACGCACCCTCCTTGAGCGAGAACGTGCGGCGGAAGAGCTCCAGGATTTCGTCGTAGCTGTAGCTGTCCACGTCCAGGCGGAAGCGGTGGATCTCACCCTCGTAGCAGATCTTGACCAGCGTCGTGTTGGACATGTTTGCTTGTTTGTTTGTTTGGCTTGCGCTTGCTTGCTTTGCGCTTGTTCGCTCGAGCAAGAACAGATGATCGAGATGCCAAGTTAGACGACGGTCTCCTCTCAACAACTTGCGCGCCTGCCTCATCAGGAAGCGAAGCACTCGCTTGCTTGTTGGTTTTGGGTGCAAGGGTAGAGCAAAAATGGTTGCTTCAACCCCTAATAAAGGGCGGACTCGATGGAAATCTGGCAGCGAAGCGTCTGAGACACGCCGGAAACAATCGAAATCGACCAAAAATTGGGCCGACGCTACATTTTTTCAGTTGCAGGTGCACAAATGGCAAACGACCTCATTGGCTCCATCGACAACACCCTCGCCATCACGTCCCAAGGCTTCCTCGCTCAGCAAGTCCGGAGACCACCCGCTGCTTCCGCGACAGAGTGGAACGCAACGCCACTGCGCATTCTCAACATCTTTCGCCATCTTCATCGGCGTGAGGATGGAGGCGTCGTCTTTCGTGAGAACGGTCGCGTGTTGACCGCCGGTGACACGTCCTTCGTCGCTCTGTAAACACAGAAACACAGATGAAAACCTGATGCTCGGGGAAGCTAAGCTAAGCTCTTTCAGGCAGTGGTCGACCATGCGGAACAGAAAGGTGATGATCTGTATCGCATCAAACACTGTGAGTATCTCGTTGATGCCACCTAGCCGATTGCAAGCGAAAGCCTGGACGTTAACGCCAGTGAGCGGCCAGTCTTGAGCTGGAAGCTGCGCATCGAACGCGACGGACTAGTCAGCAATAGCAGCAAGAATTGGGCACTTGGAAGGTGCTTCACGTCTTGTCGCGATAGGCACAGTCAGCAGCACCCAGCCAAACCCGCAACCTGAAACCACCACACAGACCCAGACTGAGTGTGATGACAACTTCAAACTCCTCCGAGGCAGGTGATGTGCCTCTGAGTACCTCCGCTTGGATGTTTGGACCCACTCTTATCTTCGTCTTGGTCTTCAGCTGCACTAACATGCGTCGGTCTGGTGGTAATGGAAGCTCTTCGTCACCTCGTGGGAGTTCACCATGCTCGAGCATTCAAAGCTGCCTACCTGGGCGTGGCGACCAGAGGATTAAAGCGAAGGTGGTCATGTCTTCAGCACTGAACAGTAGCCCAGAGAGATCCAGTCGGTTGAGCTTGGCGTCTGAGTCTGGGTGGAAGATGCCAAACGCGATCCAGGCTCAGAGCAGCTTCGTGTTTTCCCCATTCGCACCAGAAGTCTATTCCGCTTCGAGATCCTTGAGTGAGTTTGGGCACCAGAGCGCTGAGCAGATGAACACTGCTATGGTAGCGTCCGCCGGCAAGTCTTTCAAACGGAGCGTCTCCAACACCGGTTGCTCGAAGCCTGGTAGTGAACACACCATCATTCGAAGCAGTTGCTGGAAAGCTCGCAGTCGGTTGATCATTGAGAGCGTCGCGAACGCACTCTCAGAGTACAGATGCCGGATCGTGGACGTCTTCGAGGAGATCATGGTCGTCAGGGCGCGAATCTCACTCGATAGAAGAAACTCGATCTCCGATGGCAGCCACAGCGACGTGATCTCGAACTGATACCATTCGTGACGATGGGTCGCTGTTGATCTCTTCGAGATCTTGCTGCTGGTAGTGGTACTGTTGCTGCTAGTGGTGCTGAGCAACCTGTTCAACCAGGTCAGCCAGCACATTGAAATCTGACCATATCGCCAGATACTGACTTGAGAGCGCAATACAATCTCTAATCGTGACGATTGACATCTCCCAGTTGACAGCGATGGTTTCTCTGTAACTTCCTGGTCTCTCGCCCCTCTCGCGCTGCTGAACTCCGATTGCGCGACGTCAGTCCAGCAAGTTGACTATCCTCTAGCCCCGTGAGAATGCTCAGTGAGTCTATAACCAAGAACCCCCGGAGCTTCTGCACGCGGCTGTGCTCTTCAGTCTCCGCAATTGTGACGACGAACTTGGGTCCGTCGCGCCCCTCATCAACTGGTCAGCGATGTCGAACTCGATGCTGCAGTCGATACTGAGGCAATCGATCGAGCAGTCCAGGTACTTATTATCCATGAGCGCGTCTTTCAGAATCCACGGCAAATCTTGCACCACTGGAAGTCAACATTCGTGCTCAGTTGGCCCGCGATCTCGACAAACGCGTGCAACTCGTAGTCCCGTGATTCGACTTGGTGAGTCTCAAGGTGAACACTGGCCTTTCCTCTCATCAAATCGGAGACTTTATTGACTAGTTATTCCGTACACTGTCTATGAGTTCACAAGGATTGTAACTGGTTCTCACGTGGTGAAAAGCTCTCAAGACGCATCGCAGAACTTAACTCCCTTCCGAGTTCGTTACGATGTGGCTGTAACCACACAAAGCAGAAGGTTAATTACCAAATCACTGTGCGCGGGAATGGGATCCCAGCGAATGCAAAGATCTGAGCGGCGATGCTCGAGTCCAGTTTGCTCAGACTGCTACTAGTAGTCGCCAGTCGTCCAGATCTGCTGCCCCCTTCGTTCTTCGCATGCGCCTCGATCGTACTCAGGAACGCGACCTTCGTCCGCATTCCGAGTCTCGAGACTCGCGTCACGGACTCGAACTCGGTCTGGAGACGCGAAAACGTCTCGCGATCCTCTGGATTCACAGAGTAGAAGTATAACAGCTGTAGCGAGTCGTTTTTCTTGAGTGCAGTCGCGAGTCTGTCCACGCAGTCCGGGTTCTGAACCATCCCGTTCACTGCAATGTACTGTAGTGGCTTCGAGATCGGATCCTCAAGCAACTCGGCCAGTTGAGTCATGATCTCGTCATGGCCCTCCACAGTGTGGATATTCAGCGATGAGATCTGGCACTGCTGTGCTCGGTATCGTTCCACGAGAGGCGTCAGATTCGTGAGCGCATTGCCAAACAGGTTCAAGTGCTTCAAGTTCGGACAGGCGGTCAGCACCTCGGTGAAGTCGGCATCGCTGATGTCGACGTCGTGCGACGGGTAGTTGAGGCCTTCCAGGGTCTCCCCAACCATCGTGAGCAGCGCCTTGATCGCCTCGACAGCGTCCGGGCCAGTGCGCCAGTCGTCGGGATCGTCTTCTTCTTCATCGGACCAGTCCTCGTGATCTTCTTCAAGGAGCGTGTAGCGATCGAATATCGCGACATTGTCACCAGCGCGTGGCAGTTCAGACTCCTGTGCTTCGTTAACAGCGAGAGGCCCGTGTGGACACCTGGACGCCACGTTTTTTCTCGATACAATCGAGGCACTCGGTGCCCAACCGAAGCCACAGCCAGGTACTACCACACAGACCCAGGACTCTAGCTCGATTGCCACTTCAAACTCGTCCGAGGCGAGGGCAAGCTGATCGAGCGCTTGCGATCGCGGCTTGGGAAACTCACGGAACTTAGTCTTGGTTTTAAGCTGAACGAACAACCGCTCACCTACTGGAAGCGGGACTTCGTCGAGACCACTGCCCTGTGGTAAGTCGCCATGTTCGAGGATCCAAAGTGCTCGACCTGGGTGTGGAGACCGAAGTATGGAAGCGAAAGCGGACGTGTCCTCGATCTTGAGCGGCGGTCCCGAGAGGTTCAAACGATTCAGCTTGGCCTCCGAGTCCGGGTGGAAGATGCCGTATGCGATCCAGGCCCACATGAGTATCGAGGCCGCATCATCGCGCACAGCAGGTTCAATCCAGTCCACGTGAAGCCTCGTGAGCGAACTCGTGTGTCGAAGCGCCGAGCAAATTGGCGTCACGTGGTGGTTCTCGAACGGGGCGTCGTAGAGCTGTATCGTCTCGAGCTTCGGCTTTTGCGAACCTCCCAGAGTACACACAGACGACCGGAGCAGCTGGCTGAACGCACGCAAGCTCTCCATTACGGTGAGCATCGTCATCGCGTGTTCAAAGCTCACGTGGCGGATCGTACACGTCTCGGATGCCAGCAAGTCAGCCAAAATCTTGATCTCCATTGACCCGAGAGACTTGTTGGACGCGATCCAGAGCGTTGAGATGTCGTACCGCACTCCAACACTGTTTGGTTCACAGTTCTTAAGGGCTTCATGCTCTGCAATGTCTTCCAAGAGCTGCGCAAAGTCTCGAAACTCGGACGTGCTGTGACCCAGCGCCGGCAGCACGAGTCCGATCTCGACTTGTGGGGTCTTAGCCCTAGCGACAGGTACAGCAGCAACTTGACTGAACTTTATGCCTTTCTTAGCTGGTCGTTTCCCCTTTGTTGTTGGGTCGGATGCACTCTGTCTTGTCAGCTTTGTCAGGATGGTCTTGTGTTTCTTTTCGATCGCGTCCTCTGGGTCCATGAAAATCAGATCGTGGAGCATCTCGACCTGGCTGCGACCTTTCTCCGTCTTACTGAAATCCAGGATGAATCGCGGTCCGTCGCTGCTCATGAGCTGCTCAAAGTTGTCGAATTCGTTCGTATTCGCATTCCCTCCGACGCTATCGGTGCAGACCGTGCACGTGAGCGGCTTCATAAGCGCGTCCTTCCAGAACGTGTGGTAGAACTCGCGCCACTGGAAATCAGCACTCGCACTCAGTCGGCCAACGATTTCCATGAACGCACACAGCTTCTTCAGCGTCGTGGAGCTCGCATTGCCGACATCCACGTTGATCCACGTCTTCTTGGGGAGGAACGTGCCACTTGCGCGATCGCTGCAGAGCACGAAGAGCTGTCCATCGTGGTGGCCCTGCGTCCGCGCGAGCTCGCTCAGATACTGCTGCAGCAACCAGCGCGCTTCTTCATACAGCCGCATTTATAGTCACTCTTGAGTATCCAGTACTTGCTATGCTTACGGCTTCGCTACACACATCCAAAAGCAGAATCAACAATCGCATGCGTTAGTCAAGATTGCTCACCGCTTACCATACATAGACTGCTACTGGAAGTCACAGCACATCAATGCAGTGTGATTGGCTACAGCAAGCGTACTACAATACACCACGACACTGCCATCCACCACATGCATGAACATCGCGCGTGAGCGGTGGACAACCGATAAGCAAGCAAAAAGCGCTTAACGAGCGCAAGCCGCCACTTGCACACACAAGCAGCCTCTATGCGCGGTGTCCACGCACCAGTACATCCACTGGAGCACACGGTACGGTATTTGGCACAGCCGCCACACACCTGTGGGTTCTCGCACTCACTGGCGGTGCGTTGTCCTGTCCTGTCGTCGCAGGCGCAGCTCAGCTTCCTCGAGGTCGCGTGGCTGGTCTTCCGTCAGTTTGCAAGCGAACAAGCTTCATGGCCAACAAAGGAATACTACCTCGCAGGAGTGACGTTGCGTCACAATGCGTTGTCCAGGTTGTTGTCCAGGTCGTTGAAACAAATGCCACTATCGGCAGAGTCACTCTTGCGAGGATGCTGGCGAAATGGCTCACATCAGTTGAGAAACAAACGAGCGCGAGCATGGACTTTGAGACGCTGCTGCGCGAGTGCGGCGACGACGCGACCGCAGTGCTCGCAGCGTTCCTCACGCGCGCAGACGTGCGCAACGCATCGTCACTTTCCAGAGGCATCAGTGAGTCGTCGCTGCGCTTTGCGTTCCTGTGCGAGTCCCGCGTGGTGCTCCCGCCGCTGTCTTCCGAGCGCGCTGCAGGACTTCTTAGGAGCCTGAGCCCATTAGCAAGTGGGGCGATCTCGTTTGTTGATACAGCTGATGCAGCGGCTGCTGTATCAGCATTGCATCAACTGCCATCGATGGCCAGGCTCCGGATTCGTGGAGAAGCTCTGCGCCAAGTTCCGTTTGCACTTAGTCTCAGTCTGTTCCAGAGTCTGAAAGTCTCCGAGTCGCTACTGCAGAACCTCAGAGCGCTGGACCTCTCAAACTCGGGTGCCGTCGAAATATCGGCTCTGTCGCAGAGCGCCGCGCGCTTGAGAAGCCTCAACCTGGCTGGAAACACGCTTGTGACGGACTTTTCGCCGTTGGAGTCGCTCACGAGACTCGAGAACCTCAATCTTTTGGGGACGTCGATCGCCAGCGTCGCCTTACTCAAGCAGATGCCGAACCTCACAGAGCTGAACCTGAGTGGGACTAAGAACTTGGTGGATTTCCACCCGTTGAGCTATCTGAACAAACTCAAGGCTGTATATCTAAGCAGAACGCGGATCACGACCCTCATGCCATTGCTAACATCAGCGTCAACCCTCGAACTCTTGCAGGTCTCATGGAGTCAGTTTGATAGCGCGATCGGCAACGAGTGGGCGATCTTGTTCTCTCAATTGAAGAACCTCAGACATTTGAATCTACTGGGCGTGAAGAAGCTCGTATCGCTCGTGCCTGTGGCTCAGCTCACGAACCTCACGTACCTGAATGTCCAGGCGTGTCCAGTGGATGTACTCACGCCGTTGGCTGCGCTGACGAAGCTCGAGACACTGGTGCTCGGGTGGTCGAATGCGAACGACTTCTCTGCACTCAGGTCACTCACGAAGCTCAGAAGACTGGATGCGCAGGGGACACAGCTCAAGTCGGTCGAGTTTCTACCAGAACTCGAGTACTTCAAGGGCTTTGGCACTTTGCCACGTCTTCCGAGAGACGGACGACTGCAGGAAGTGAGCTTTTGCTTTTCAGATGACACGTTCACGTTTCGGTTTGCTGGAGTCCGGGGGTTGCGGTCGCTCTCGCTCTCGGGCAAGTTCGACCTCGCGCAAGTGGCGCAGTGCGTGCCGAATCTGCGGCAACTAGAGCTCTTCGTCTCAGATCCAGTGGATCTGACGCCAGTGGGGGAGCTTGTACAGCTGAGAAAGTTGGCGCTTCGGTTCTCCACAAGTGAGCCTTCTCAGTGCACTCCACAAGATTACACCTTCCTAAGAAAGCTGAGGCAGCTAAGGCAGCTGCGAATCTTTAAGAGTGACATAGCAGACTTGACGCCACTCCAAAGCCTGAAGCTCCTAAAGGTTCTCTGCATTAGTTCGCAAGTGCTGACAGACATTGCGCCACTGCAGCACCTCACTGAGCTTCAGAGGGTGAATCTCGTCGACACTTTAGTGGAAAGCGTCGAAAGTCTGGCGAATTTGCCAAATTTGCAGAGCGTGGCGCTTCCAATCAGTGCGGATTGCTCGTGTTTGGTGATGGAGTATGGCAGACAGCGGATGGCCGAGCTGAGAGAAGTGTTGCATTTGGATCGGAACTGCGTTTGGGTTCCGCATAATTGAGTCGAATGGATGAAGGAGAATGAGATGAATAGCATAGCTCGTCATCCTTCTGTGGGCTCGCATACAGATCAGGCTGATGCTGGTAAACTTTTGCTTTATCTACAAACTTTCAGGAATTCTAAAAGAAAATGGCTCGCATGATCGGGATTCCAGCAAACGCGAGGATCGTGGCGGCGAGGTTCGAGTGCGCGTGAATTGCACTGAGGAACGCAATCTTGCTGTCGGACCCTGAAAGTCTGCGTGCATGCTTGACAGCAACATATCGCAGTGGTCGTGAACAGGGACACTCAAGTAGCTCCGCGAAGTGACAAAGAGTCCGATTAGAGTCTTCGCTGGCGAGGATGCTGAGGGTTGAGATATCTGGCACTCGTTGGCTTCGTACCGACTGGTTAGTGGCGCCAATTGCATCCATTCTATCCAGAAGAGAAGCGCCTTCGAAGCGCTCCAGCTCGGATAAGGCGCCACCAGTGGCTGGTGCGAACGTCAAGGCTTTCAATCGATACTGGTCAAATGCTGGACACAGTCAGATGGTCTACTGGGACGAGAGACAAAATCCGATCGAACCCTTCAAACACCTGCTCCAGATGATCGGCCCCACTTTACACGAGTTCAGCTTCACTTCCCGCCGGCAACTGTTCAGAGAAGCGGACTTGGCTTCTATCCTAGGCGGGTGCACGAACCTGACGCGCCTGAACCTGATGTGCAGCGAGCTCGAAGGTATCGACGCGCTCTCGAACGGATGCTCTGCCGGGAAATGCCAGATCGCGTCGCTCAACGTTCAATCAAAAAGACAAGAAGATTGCATACTATCCCAACTAGCGAAGCTACTCGAACGCCCCTGATCAAGACTGCTGCGAGATGTTTCCACCAGCGGGATGCTTCAAACAGCAGAGGCCTGGACAGCACTGGAGCGCGCTCTAAAACGCAATCACACGCTACAGTATCTGCATCTGTGCTCGGCCAAGAGTAAACATTGTGGGTTCACTTCCCACCTACACGAAGACTTCCAAGGTGAAGAAGAAGTCGCGAAGATCCCGCCGAGCAAGAAGATTGCGTTCTTCAGTGTCATCAGTGCACACTCGAAGCAGCCTCACACTGGAAGAGGCGACAGCAGTCTGAGCAAATTCGACTCGAATTTCTGCGTCACGATCTTCACGTTCGCTGGAACTCCGACTACGCGAAGCATGTTCTGGTGAGCACTGATGTAGGCGCATTGTACAGTTGAGCGCTATTAGGCAGGAGTCTTCGATCACTCCCAAACTTACGCCATCGTATTCGAGTTAGTGACTGGGTTGCAAGCGATCTCCTGCAAATGCAATCAAGTGTGCCGCAGCTTCAACTCCTCATGATGCAATCACTGCAAACAATGGGTTCTTACGTATACTTTACTCAGATGCAGCTCTCGCTACCCACCAGATCAGCGTGGGGGAGTACAGAGTTCCAACAAACTCAAAGGTCTGGGACGTGATGCACGAGTCTAGTTTGCCTAGCGCTCTGAACACCAGACCTCCAGACTTCATCTTTCCGTTCGAATGCACCCCGATTGAGCTCAAGAAGGCGAGCTTTGAGCACAGCGCCAGCGACAACATTCTCTACTCCGCCATGAACCCGGGCTGGGTGCACGAAAAACGTACTCGATGGGTAAAAGACTTGGAATGCGAGTACAGCAGCTGCAGGCTCTCGTTGACTGTCAATGCGCTTGCGAGGTGGTTCAGATACCCGAGGTAGTCGACTATGCCACAGAACGCAATGAACTGCAGCGGCTTTGCGAACGAGCTCGCGAGCAACTCGGATAGCTGCGAGTTGGTATCATCTACATTTTTCTCCCTGTAGATATTGAGAGTCGCGGTTCGGCACTGCTACGTTTGGTATCGCTCGATGAGAAGTTTCCAGTTGGCGATTGTTTTTCCCCATCAAGTTGAGGTGTGCTAGGCTTCGACACGATGTCAAGAACTCATGCAGATCCACCTCATCGATTCCATCGCATGTGATGGGTAGCTAAACTCCTCTAAGCTGTGGTCGATCATGGCGAGCAGGGCCTTCACAGATTCAAAAGAGTCTGTTCCGGTCCACCAATCGTCTGCATACCCAACTAATCAAAGTTGGTTCGCGAAAGCAAGAGGCCAGGTGCTACTACATTCGCTCCAGCAAGTGGCAGATCGCTCAGCTGCGAGTCATCAATAGTTTGCGTGGTAATTGGGCACTTTGATGCCACCTCTCTTCTCGACACGACCGCGGGTTTCGGTATCCAGCCGGATCTGCCGCGGGTACAATCACGCAGACCCATGCCGTCAATTCAACAGCCACCTCGTACTTCTCGGAGACGAGAGGAACAAACTCAAGTACTCGCGTCTTCACCTTTATGAATGTGCAGAATCGTATACTGGCTTCCAGGCGGACGAGCACACGCTGACCTGCAGGTAGTAGGACTTCTTGGCAGCCGATATCCTGTGGAATAGCACCGTTTTAGAGTGTCCAAAGCAACCGGGCTGGGTGAGGCGACCGGAGGATGGAAGAGAAGGCTATCGTGATGTCCGGTCGGAGTGGTGGTTCCACCAAGGAAAGCTTCAACGATCAAAAACATCTTGTTGGCGTCAATGGTTTGAACGAGCGCAGCAAACAAGGCTTCGATTCAGAGGCAAACTCGCGGATCGTTAAGTTGAGCGGTTTAGCCGCTGTCAGTCCCTGCCACGAATTTCGTCACTACCCTCACCATCAACGGCACCATCGCCTCACCGAATACTGCACCTACCGGTGTCGCCGCCACCATCAATAACAACGAAAGCAACAGCAATATTACTGCCGTATGGGGGGGGGGGGGGGGGGGGGGGGGGGGGGGGGGGGGGGGGGGGGGGGGGGGGGGGGGGGGGGGG
>JAADWP010000930.1:0-12919 GCA_023336215.1 Globisporangium iwayamae | reverse complement strand
CGTTGATCGACTTGACCGTCTTCTAGAGCGTGAAGAAAGCGGGGGAGAAGCAGCGAGCGAGCACGAGCTCGAGCATTTGTTCGGTGCAACTGTGCTCGAAGCAATGACATGGGCACAGGAGGCGTGGGAGGCAGTCTCTAGCAGCGCTGTAGCAAATTGCTGGCAGCACACGGGCATCCTCGACGTCGACGTGTTCGAGCTTTTGGCTCGAATGGAGAGGCTTCGGGTTGCTCCTCTTTCTGTGTGAGCGCTCGCCAAATAATACCTTTACTTTTCGATACCTCTTTGACTATGTCGCCTTTATCATTTTATATTCCACACGTGCAATTTTCTTTTGCACTATTGAGAATGGTGAGTGTAGTAGAAGCGACCGAGTCACGCTGGCATCTCTTGTTGACCGTCACCGCAATATGCGCTTTGCGAGCGGCTCATGTACTGCGCAAGGCGTTTGCGCGCGTGCTTGGTCTGGTCGTGCTTTCCCAGTTTCGTGCGCACTGAAGGTACACTTCCCCGCTTCAGTGACATAGTAATTAGAAAAAATCAGTTATGCCGTCACTGAAAAGGGGGAATACACAAAGTTTTACTGTCGACTTGAGGCATTTTCGAAGGGGGTGCCACGAGAGAAATCGTTTTGCTGAACCTCTATAATGTAGGCAAATGCTGATATAAATGTTTTGTACTATCATAGCTCGACTTTCCATTTTTTGATGAAAAACTTTTTATTCTCATTCCTTTCTTGCGTGTATCTTTATGAGCGCGGCCTAATGCTCGGGCAGAACCACTCGCTGGACAGACAACTGACCACAATACAACACTCCAGTGAGAGGAAGTCCGGTGTGCGGCAGTCCTCACAAACAGATTGTGACGTCACTCGCGCGAGTTTTGCAACTTGAGTGCACAGATCAGGGCGTGCGGAAGAAAAGATTGTGAAGTGGCATGACGATCCAAAAAAAAACGTACATACCAGTACGAAGTGTTGGTCGTCGTCATCCACAGTTCCGTGGTGTTCTTCTTTCGGCGCAGGTGCTTGCTGGTGTCGGCCGGGTGGGGTTTTGTTGTTGGATGGAGGAGACGGCGTCGAGGAAATCTGGCTGCAAGACACTTTCCTTCCAATGAATCAAAGATCTCCATTCAAGTACTCCATAAATCCATTGGTACACACACGAGCCAAGCCGAGTTGGCTGGCTTTCTCCCAGCCGCAGCAATGCGCTGCAATGCTTGTTTTGCTTGCATGCACTATTGGTGGAGCTGGTTGGGCGTTTCTCTTATCCGGATCTGCTATCCTTGCTTGCTACTGTACGTTAAGAAGCTCTTCAATCGAAGAGCTCTCTCTCTACTCGGTCGCGTTCGAGTAAAAGTTCTCTTTGTTCTTGTCCTCGTCCTTGACCACCGATGACGGCTCGGTCGTGGTCTCCCACTGCTGGCGCTCGGCGATGGGGCCGGCGAGCAACATGGCGTCATGCAAGCTGCCCAGCGCGCTCATGAATGCCGAGATGAAGTCGACCTGGGACTCGTACCGGAAGATCTTGCCCGTCTCGCTAAAGTAGAACCGGTTGCCGACCTGGTACTCGATCTCGAGTCCCACGAGCTTCTGCACGAGCGGTTCGTTCCAGAGCACATGCGGGAACATCTTCTCGAGCGTCGAGCGCGTGAGCCGCACGCGCAGCACGGCGTCGGCCGATACAATGGCCGTGGGCTCCGGCAGTATCACCTGCAGCTGCTTGAGCTTGTAGCTGAGCGACGCGTGGTAGAGCGAGAAGCACTCCCAGTTTTTCAGCAGGCGCTTGGTACCGCCGTCGCCGCAGAATGCCATATTCGCATCCATGAGCGTGTCGACGAACACGGACTGACGCGGCGTCGGGCGAAGAACGACCTCGTTCGAGTCAAAGGGTTGGTCCGGGTGCGGTGGCAGCCCGGACTCGAAGATCGTGAAATACTCGGTCACCACGCGCGTGTACGAGCCGCCGTTCGCCTGCGGCGTGTGCAGCGCCATCTCCTGAAGGATGCGGCCATAGATCTGCAGCCCTTGCACCTCCTGCTTGAGCTCCTGCACCTCGCCCTCGAGGTTATCCACGTAGTTCTTGCGGCGCGACCGATACAATTTGCCACGTTCGCTGTTGGACATGCGGCGCGACCGCTTCTTGGACGGCGGCGGCTTACTTGAAGAAGAACTTTTCGCTGGCGCTAATGACAGCACAGATGACGACGATGACGACGTGGCGAGCGCCACGGACGAGAGCACCGAGATGGACGAGTGCTGGTGATTCAAGTGGGGGTGGAGAAGGCTTTCATTCTCGCGCACGGTGTGGAGCTGTACATGACTGCGGATCGGCGGGATCAGCGGTGGCGCGTAGGCCGTAAGTGAGGACGTCGTCGCTGCAGATGGCATCAGACTGGTGGTTTTGTTGTTGTTGCTATTGTTACTTGCGACTGAATGCAGGCTGTTGGCTGCGAGCACGAGTGGGTTGTCGAGCAGGAAGGCCGGCAGCGGCTTGAAGCCCGTGCTGTTTGGAGCGTGCCACTCGTCGCGGTCACCGTGGCGGTCGAGGATGCGGTCCTGCTCGGCGCGGTAGAGTGGCCACGAGTGGTGCGACATCTGGCGCATCTGCGCCTGCACCTCGAGGTCGTACGCGTCGCTCTCAGTCGCCGCATCAGGCTCGCAGAGCGCCGCGATGTCCATGCGCCGGTCGCGCGACACCGCCGCCGATAAGGGCGGGAGCGCTTGAGTCATCGTCGCGTGCATCGGGGCGATCTGGTTTAGTGAGCCTTGCGTGTGTATTGCTGCTTGCGCTTGTGTGGACTTGCGTTCCTGTTTGCGTGGGCTTGGGCTGTTTGCGCTGTCTGTCTTGTGGTGTTTTTTGCGTTGTGACTGGCTGACGTTCTTGCGAATTCCGATGAGGAACGCGAGAGAGTTGTGTGGCGTCGCTTGGTCTCTGTTAGGTATCGCCTGACTGACGCGCTTCGTGCGCGTCACTCTCCTCGCTTTGTGAAGACCCGCGTGTGCGTGATCGCAAACTGAAAGGAAGTGTGATTGTGGACGCAAGCGAAGTGTGAATGGGAGCCAAGCTCGTGCACTTGCTCAGTTCTCTCTTTCACTTTCCCCACACAACAACACATAAACAAGCAAAAGCGCACACAACACACAAGGGAGAGAGAAGCGCGTCGTCTGTGCGGGTAGAAGAGAAGAGCTGTCCGACCTCGGGTAATATTTGAATCGCTTTCGAATTAGCAACGTGGTTGACGTGCTTGTCTTGGGCCGACTGAACAAATTTGTGGGTTGTCATCGCTCGCGGATCCATAAAGAAGAGCCCCCACCAAAAGTACAAAAAGCGCACACGTTGACGATGCTTGCCTCAAACCACTTCTGGACCGGCTGTGTATGCAGTACAGAGACGAGACCAAATTGATTACGAATTGCGTACTTTACGAATAAATTACCGTCCATCGTCTTGTTTGACGCTCCAGAACCAACGAGGCAAGGAGGCATGTGGTGGCCCTGCTGGTTCTCACGAAAGCACAAATGCGCGCCTTCTGTCGCTCTGTTTGTGCACAACACACTCTCACTCTTCTTGTGAAGACTGACTGACATTATTGTCATCGTTCGTCGCGTGTATGCTTTGTGATCTCCATATGGACGATCCATCCTAACCGCGTCAAGACCAGTGTGTACGAGAGGATGTGTGTGTTGATTGACCGATTGTGCTGTTTGTGGGCTCGCGGTTGCCTAGAGTGTGTGTGTTGTTGCGCTAGTTGCGTTCTCGCGGCAACAAGCAAGTGAGCAAGTGAGCAAGTGTATGAGCAACAGCCAGCAGTTGTCAGAGAAGGCGCTTGCTTGACGGACGGACGGACGGATCAGTTCTTGCTGACTTTTCTTTTTGAGAGCGAAAGTGGGTGGCGCACGTCACAACTGGTCTTGTTGTCGCGTGTTTCGACTTCCACGCACCCGTCTCCACTTGAAGTTGGCGGCAATCCCGTCGGACAGTGGCTTGCGGTGGTGGAACTCTCGTGACGCGAGTTGCGCTTGTGTTTGTGCGCAAGACGCTTTTTGTGTACCAATAGCGTGTTGAAGCAAGTTGCGCAGAAGAAACGCTTGTTCCTGCTTGGTCAGCGCAGTTGATGTGCACAGGCGAGTGCACAAACAAACAAGCAAGCAGGCAAGCAGGTCGTGCTCGCCAGCAAGCAAGACGACCCAACGCAGGTGCAAGTTGTGATCTTGTCCTTGTTGTACATTTTCACAAGTTGAAATATTTCCCAAACACCGTACGAACACACACCTTGCTACGAAAAGTCTTGGTACACTGGCGTCACGGCGTAGCTATAGCCGCCATCCCCTCGAGTCTGCTGGTACGGTGCAGCGAGTGCACTCACGCCAACTTCCACAATGCGCTGCCGCCTGTCCTGCTCCTCTCGCTCTTGTTCCTGTTCTCGCTGGTGCTGGCGCAATAGCGCTTGTTGCGCTTCGTCCTCCTCGTCCTCCTCGGCGCCGATCATGTGCTGCTGCTTGATGAGTGCGTGGCCCACGAGCTCGACCGAGTCTTGGATGCTGCCGAGCACGCTCGTGAACGCGTAAATGAAGTCCACCTCGGTCTCGTAGCCGTGGATCTTGCCGTCCGCGCCAAAGTAGAACGTGTTGCCGACTGGGTAGTCAATCTCGCGGCCCACGAGCCGCTGGACGAGCGGCTCGTTCCAGAGCACGTGTGGGAACACCTTCTGGATCGTGAGCCGCGAGAAGCGCACGCGCAGCACGGCCTTGGCCGAGATCACGGGGCTCTCGCCATCCGTGACGACCACATCCAACGTCTGTAGCACGAACTGGAGCTTCGTGTGGTACATCGAGTAGCGCTCCCACTGCTCGAGCAGCAGCTGCACACCGCGCGTACCGCCGAACAGGAGGTCGGGCGAGAGCATCGAGTCGAGGAAGCTCGCCTGGCGCGACGAGCGCACGAGCGCGTCGCGCGTCACGCTGCTCGTGTCCAGCGACGCCAGCACGGGTACGCCGAACTCGAAGAGCGAGAAGTACTCGCAGACGATGCGCGCGAAGGACGACGTGGCGTCCAGGCTCCGCGACGAGTGCAGCAGCGTCTCGCGCTGCGTGCGGCGGTACAGCTGCAGTTCCTCGACTTCCTGTCGCAGGTCCTCCACATAGTCGCCCAGGCCGTCCGTGTACTTTTTGCGCCGCGTCCGGTAGAGCTTCCCGCGCGCGCTATTGGACATGCGCGACGACCGCTTCTTGCTGTTGGATGAGGATGACGACGACGACGAGGACGCGGATGGCGGGCCTGCGACGGATTGCGATTGTGCTGAGTCGATGTGCTCCACCGCGAATGGTGGCAACGGTGGCCCGTACGGAGTAAACCTGAAGCTGTTGCTACCATTATTAACCGGAGGATGGAAATTTGCGGTAGTCGCATGAGCGAACCGGTGGTACTTTTCATCTTGCACGGCTGCTGCAAATTCTGGGGACGTGCAATGGTCCGCGTAGGCCGCTTGCACGGGCGACACGTCCGCAACGGCCGACGGCGAAGGGGAGCAGAGCGCGGTGATTTGCACGCGCGCGTGGCCGGCGCAGCCTCCGCTACTGGCGCTGCCCGTGCTGCTGCTGATCATGGCGAGGAGGGATTGACGAGTGGTTCTTGCGCGAGCGGAGAGGGACTTGTGATGTGGAGAGCTTGCGGTGCTTGGCCTTGCTTGCTTTTCTGGGGTCGTTCGTGAGCTTGTTTGCTTGTTTGGTGGGTTGCTGTGCTCGAATTGTGGCTCGCGCTCAGTTTTTGGGCAAGAGGTTTCTGCTCTAGGGATCGGGGAGCGCAAGTTGGGAATATCGCGTCATCTTCTCGCCAACGGCCGCACGGAGCGTCACAACCTCTTTGTTTGCATACCATCTTATATCGAATAGAATAGAATTCAATGTTGGTTTTTGAAAAAGGATGTACTGACCTTTATAAAATGATACTTGTATAGCTAGGAGATCAATCAAATCTTGACAGTAACGACAACCTCGAAATATATTTCACACTTTCAGTTTATGGTTTTGCTGAAGTAAACCGAAATCGATCACCACATTTGATAAGCACACACTTCAAAACGCTGCTTTTCCAAGCGGCTCGCGAGCACGATAGGCGCTCGAGATGTTGCTTGGACACTTGCGCAAACAGTCGAGGACAGAGAGAGAGGGAGAGATATTCTTTGTGATGGGGAATAACGCTCCACTCAAAAAAGTTGCCGTTTAACACGTCACAAACACGGGCAGTCGTGCTTGAATTGATTTGTTGCACGTCATTTTCTGCACATCATGTCTTTGAAACGGACCATAGATCCACGAACAATAAAGATCACTTCTCCCCTGTTTCAAAAAAGATAGAAAGGAAATCGCTTAAACTGATGCGATGGTCAGAATGACCTTATGAAGTAATGACGTGTACGGCTCAAGAATAAAGTGGAAAGAGCTCCTGGAATTTACAGCAACGAAGACAGCAGTTTTTTCTCATAGTTCCATATTTTGCTTATTCACATTTTTAATATAGAGGGTTGTTATTCCAATAGGTACGCAAAAGAGAAAGGTCAACAGCATAAAAAACCGCTTTGTATTCTATTTCGAGTAGAATCCCATTTCTCCTCAAAATAGATACCTTGATAAACAGATCACCATCGTTGATAAATCAACTTACAGAGAACGCTACATTGCAGTGTGAAATCTTTAATATAATACATCTCGACTTGATAGTTGGATTAGCCGATGTTCTTTGGGCTTCTTTAAAAAGTGCATATACTGTATTAGCAGCCGCTCGATGAGTCAACAAGATTGAACGTGCCCACTATTTATCTAGTTTACGAGGCTACTTGATGCAAGAGGCATCTTGTACCACTCCCTGCGTCTTCTTTCAAAAGATCTCGCAGGTGGCTTCAATTTTACAGGCGTTTCCGAGCCGTGGCTGTTTAAACCATGCTATTCACTTTAAACGCAAAGCGACCTACAAATCCTCCTACAAAGGGAACATCAACTAAACCATGGCTCGTTAATCCATTCAATACTCATTTGTACCCCCCCGTATCGCAATAAAGTAAAACACCGCTAGTCAAACAAGCCAACAGACAAACGCAAACAACCGAGTCACGGACAGACACCCAGCCAAGTCAAGCGACATGCACAGCAGCAGCAGCAGCGTCCCAGTCGGCAGCGCCTTCACTGCCGTAGTCCCGAACGCTCACGCTGAAAGCTCCAGTAGCGACCTGGAGTTGCACACGGACTCGAGCAGCTCCAGCGGCTCGCCGCACGCACTCCCCCGTACTCCAGACGCCGTGGCGCTGCTCGCGCTCTTCGAGGTCCCGCTGCCGGCATCGAGCGGGTTCTATGAGAACAAGAGCGACGACATGAGGACGGTGGTATCGCACGTGAGCATCAAGCCGAACCTGAAGCTCATGTCGAACAGCGAGCGCGGCAAGTACTACCGGCGCAAGCGCAAGAACTACGCCGCCGAGCTGAGCGCAAGCGTGACCAAGCTGCGGCGCCAGGTGGCCGCGCTCGTGGCCGCACATCAGCTGCGCCAAGAGCTCATCGTGGGCCACCGCCAGACGCCTCTGGGTTCACTCGCCAAGCTCGTCAAGGAGTATTATACGCAGTTCGAGTACGGCACGCCCGTCATGGTCGCCCCCACCGCTATGACGACGTATGTTAACAACACAGGAAACGCACCGTCCATGCAGCTGACACGCATGGCCGCGGCCTCGAGCCAGCAGACGCACTTCCTGCACGCCGCCATGCAGGAGTGCGTGGGCTTCGGCGAGTTCGCTGGCATTGCGTTGCTGCTCGACCAGTGGGAGCGCTACTCTAAGTATCACGCGTCACTGCGCTTCGAGCTCAAGTCGCTCAGCATCGTGAGCCCCACATCGTCCACAGAAGACAACGAAGAGCCCGTGCTGCCGGTGATCGTCGTGCGCGCGGACTTGCACGTGCGCTACTCGCTCGAGACGATCGAGCAGGTCTTCCCGCACCTGCTGTACGACACGCAGCTCGTGCAGGAGCTCATCGGCCTCGAGATCACGTACCCGTGCGTGAACACGTTTTACTTTAGCGCCGATGGCATGATCGAGCGGTACAACCCTGAGGTGGACTTTATGGGCGCGCTCGCGGCCAAGATCCGCAGCATAGTCGGTGTTGAGCACGTGCTCAGCCGCGCGTTGATCGCCAAGGACCACATGATCGGTGTGCTGGATGCGGACGAGGAACATGCAGATCATGCGGACGCCAGTCACAGCGAGCCGCAGGTCGTCCAGGTTGAGGCTGGGGATCCCGATGACTATGAAGAAGACACAACAGCAGCAAGTACGTGGAATCTGAAGGCGAGTGCAGGCGCGAACGACAAGAGCGAGGCGTGGCCGATGTCGCCCGTGGCGATCGCGACACCCAAGCCCAGTACGTCCCGCCTCGACCTCGACTTCATCCTCTCGTAAGGATTCACGAAGTTGTAAGTGTGCTTGATAGGAGATGGTGATGGACCAAGGGGCCACGTGCATATTGTCAATGGGTGGGCGGGTGTATAACTATGGGTATTGTATATTGCATGAATGAAATATATAGGAATTCGTTTTCGATGTGGTGTGTTCTTGTGTTGCTTCACACTGACACCTCCATGTCCTTGAGCAGCGGCGTCACGACGCACTTGGTGAAGAGCGTCTCGAAAGCCGCGTCAAAATCCACATCCACGTCTTCATTCACATCGACCAGCCGGAGCTCCATCTGCACGCGTGCGTAGAACTTCCGCGCGCTCTGGAGCGTGAGCTCGTCCCAGTGCTGCCTGCCGAAGCGTAGCTCCTCATCTTCTTCCTCGTCGTCATCTTCAGGTGAGTTGAGCTCATCGTACAGCACGTGCTCGCTCACAGTCTCGTCAAAGTATTCGGCAAAGCCGATGCTCAGGATCGGACAGAGCCACTGGTGTGCGACCTGGAGCTTCGCGTCCGAGGTCGCTGGGATGGAGTCCAGCGGATCGGCCCAGCCAAAGAACATATTCTGGAAGTCTTTCGTCCGCTGAATCAGACTCACGTAGGCTTCTTCCTGGTCCTTGGGTATTGGAATTGGAGATAATGAGGATCTTATCGACGTCGCTGACTCAGGCTGCAGGCTACTGCTGTTGGTGCTTTGGCGCGTGATGGCCTCCTGTAACTCCACATAAGGCCTGAGAACATACGGCAAGTACTTCAGCGTGTTCGCGCTCAGCAGCCCCCTCTCGAAGGCGCCGACCGCCGTCCGAGGCTCCTCAAATGAGGCTGCGAGCAGCAAGAGTAGCACCGTCCTCTTTGTCGGCATTGTCGGGGCCTGGCTGGAGTCTTTTTGTTCCTGGCGTGGAGCCCCAGATGGGGGAAAATGAGTGAGTGACGCCGGTCGGTTCACTCACTCATAGCTGTTACGTTCCGCGATTGGCACGAGCCCTTGGGCCCACCGCACTGCCGTCCGTCCGTTTCCCCGTTTCGCCGCTGCCAGCCGCCTTTGTTTGATCGACCTCACTCAAGCGCCCGAACAAGGAGAAGCTCAAGTGCCCGAAGCTGCGTTCGTCATGCGAGCCCCCACAGCGCTGGTGATGGCGGTGCTGGTAATGGCGATCGCGAGCTTGCTGAGTGTCGAGAGCGCCACTACGGTATGCGGCCCCGAGAGCCGTCGTCTCAAGCTCAAAGGCCCAGCAAAGCTCAACGATATCCTGAGCGTGCTCGACATGCACGCGTACCGAACTGCACTGACGCTGCTCGAGAAAACTGATAGCATCACACCCGGTTACGAACCAGTTCAGCACTTGCCGGAGTACGAGCAGCTCCAGGGACTTCTCAATGTGTATCGTTCGCCCGGACACCTATCTCCTTACCCTGCCAACCTTGTGGAGACGCTCTACAACTGCGTGCAGGATATACCTTACTCCAGCATATACGCTGCCAAGCGTGATGAGATCCGTCCACAGTTCGAGCGCTGCGCGTGTAAATGGTTGCGGCGCCAGCTGAGCCACGCTATCGTGTTGTTCTTTGACTGCGAGCTCGAGAGCGTCGTCGTCCCGGACGCATTCGCCAGTGTGTACCGAGAGAAAGTGGTGCGCCTCAACTTCCTTGTTCGCAAGCGCTTGGTGCTGAGTGGTGACGGTGGCGATGCTAATACTGTGCTTGAGTTGTATGACGCGCTCTTTGACAAGTGTGTTCAGCAACCGCTGATGCGGGTCGCCAGCCCACTGGAGATTGAGATCCCAGAGGCACTCAAGTCCAGAAGCAAGCCCAAGCCCACGAGTGAGCCTACAGTATCACCACTGACGACTCTCGCACAGACGGATCCAACTGAACATGGTGGAAATGAGACCTCCATGGCATCTAGCTGTACTGATGCAGCAAGCAAGGTGTCGAGCGCTCGTGTCAGTGGCGACTCAGCGAGTTCATCCGAGGACGCTGAGACGATCACGAATCGAGAGGGCGAGCCTGCTTTAGTCTCAGAAGAGGGATCTGAGAGTAGCAAAACCCACACAGAGAGCCACACCAACATAACTGGACACGCAGCAGTCGAGATCTCAGGTGCTGCTAATGACGCCACCGTTGCCAACATCCCAGCAAACAAGACTGAGAGCCGCCCAATGACGAGCAAAGAGCAACCGGAACTGACAGAATCTCCGCGTGTTGTTAGAGATAATCTGACGCGAGGGCTCGAAATCAGTGCGTCTCCGAGTCCCAAAGACACAGAGTCTCTCGATGGCGACTCGACTGCCACAAGTCAAGCAGACGACTCCATAGGTCATGAAAATGACGAACCAAGGAGCCCCAGCGCTGCTGGCGAGCCCTCAAGCCCCGCGCTTGGAACCCCAGAACCCAATGAGAGCGAGCAAATTTTGTCAAAGACTCCAACAGCTTCAGCTGTGGATACCGCAAGCCAATCAACCAAGACCTCTATGGACTCGTTGCCGGAGAAGGGCTCAGAGAGTTCGATCTTCTGGGTGCTTCTGAGTTGCGTGGCTGTGCTCGTCTTGGGGCTCCTGTTGGTGCTCATGGGCGACCGCCTCAAGCACAATGTCTACCAGTGGGTCCCACTTGTGGATCTGGATTCACAAGAGCCTCCGGATTCTCAACAAGTCACACCCGAGCTGGCCTCATCACATGACGAGCTCAGCACTATGGCAGAGCTCGTGGATGAGACACTCGTATCCCCCACCTCGTCTCCACGAAGCTCAGGTAACAGGGTCTCATAGGGCTCCTAGGGCTTGGTGAGTCATTCCGAACGAAGAGAATTAGGAGCCAAGACAACCTTGAGACTCTAACCTGTACGGATTCATATATAATAGCAATACTAACTTGCTTATGCTGCGATGAAGTCGTTGCACCAGCGAAGCACCTGCGGGTGCTCACCATAGGTCACAAAGTTCCTAATCTCCTGTACAAACTCGGTCTTGGTCTTGTCGCTTGAGCCTGAGATTGAGGATCGCTGTGTCTGCCGGCTCGCGAGCCAGCCCAGAACCTCGATGTGACCATTCAGGGCCGCATACTTGGCTGGCATTAGAGCGTCAGTGTCGCTAATAGTGTCTTGGGTTCTCGCAATAAGCCACTGGAGGACCTCCAAGTGTCCGTTCTGAGCCGCGAGGTCCGTTGCACGGGCACTGCAGCCTTCACTCCGGTTCGCATGGAGCCACTGAACCATTTCCAAATGACCATTGGACACAGCGCCATCCATCGCAGCGGTCGAGCAGCCCTCACTACGATTCACATGGAGCCACTGGACGACGTCCAAGTGGCCGTTCGTTGCAGCAAAGTCCATCGCGCGCTTCGTGCAACGGACTTGGCTCTGGTTGTATTGGAGATGGAGCCACTGGATGGCCCCGAGGTGGCCGTACTGCGCGGCAAAGTCGACCGCGTCCGAGTCACAGACCAGAGCACGACTGCGGCCACAGGAGCTCAGGTGCTGGATCTGGAGCAGGTCCAGGCACCCGTAACGGGCCGCGACGGCCACGGATTTCCACTCGAGTGTCCCATTGGCGCTCGGATCCACGAGGAAGTCGACGATCTGCTGAATGAGCTCCTGCTGAGGCAACTTGAACTTCAGGAACTGTGCGGCGACGTCCGCGCCCTCGACGAGACTCCGGAGGGTGGACCGACTGGGGTTAACCTTAGTCTTAGACGCCTGCCGACGGTAGAGTTGCAGCTTGTAAGAAGAACTGGTGGGCTGGGATGAAGCGGAGCCTGAGGTAACTAGCGGCAGCCGTAGGGCGTCAAGCCACGTGCTCATAGCTTCTAGGACTACGCTGAATGGCGAGATGACGCTGGAGTCGGAATGTGGAGCCATCGAGGCGCTTTCTTCGTGCTTGCGTATGAGGGTTTGATGGTGAATTGGATACTGAGGGGTGAACGTGAGCTTGCCAAGCAAGAGCCGAGTGCGGTGGGTATAGACGCGCATTGCCTGGGGGTCATACTGCTTCGCACCCATAGTGTTGTATCAGACAGGCACTCAAGCTGCCTGAGGCCTCTTGTGCCTGAGAAATGTCCTCTCAACGCACAAAATCACGAGCTTTCTGGGTTTCCTCTATTAATTTATTGTAAGCTGAGAATGACGAATGACGCGTGTGTGTGAGATGGGTTGAGAGCCAAACTCAGATCCTGCCAGCAGTGTCTCCCATGGAGCTCTCGTCGGGTCAGCTGGCGACGTTCGCTCTTCATGCGCTGGCGCAGACATGTATTGGGTCCGTTGTCCGGCATCTCTACGAGCTGCGCATGTTCCGCACGTTTGTCGTATGTGCGAAGAATGCGCGAAGGGTTGTTACTAGCACTATCACGTGATTTTGACCTTGTGAAAGCATAAAAAGTAGCTGGTGCTATGAGAGTACGTGCAGTATGAAGCCTCTATGTAGGTCGAGCAGGAGAGATGCAGCCAAACGACAACTGCACGTTCGCCAACTTGTTTTGTTTCTTT
>JAADWP010000093.1:0-46839 GCA_023336215.1 Globisporangium iwayamae | reverse complement strand
GCTCTCCTGCAGTCCGAATATCGACAGCAGCGCTCGCTTCCAGTGCTCCTACAAGATCTCGACAAGTGTGCACCCAAGAACAAGACGGAAGAGCTCGATCCACTGAAGATCGGCCGAGTGCTGTCCGCGCTGCTCGCTCACATACTCTGTAGCGATGTCACGCAGTACCGCTCTCTGCTGGAGAAGCTGCCGGAAACGAGTCGGAAGGCAATGGATCGCGTGTTCGGAGACAAGTACACGAGAGAGCTGTCGGCTGGCGGTAGTCTGCTCGATCTTCCCGGGTTCGAGTCGTGGTTCTACATCCGCAAGCGAGAACCGCAGGTCAAGATCGAGCGTTCTCTCACTGATCTGAAGGTGTTCCCGCACGTTCAGAAATGGGGCGTCGACCAGCAAACTCACGACGCCTTCTCGAGACGCCTTCTCGAGAAAACCAGAATGAGCGCTAGAGATGTCTGCCGTGAAAGCTCGACTGAAGAAGCTAAAGGACGAACGAAAGAAGAAGGTGTGGGAAGAGAGCGAGAAGAAAGCGTTTGGTCAAGTGATTCAAGACGTCGAGAAAGAGAACGCGCAATCGCTCAAGGAAGAGAAGCTGATGCTGCGTCGAGCACGCAAGTACCGTCTCTTTCCAACCAAGGAGCAAGAGAAGACACTGAAGCGGTATATGGGAACCTGTCGCTGGACGTACAACCAGGCGGTCGTGCACTTTCGGAAGACGAGCGAGTTTAATGCAATGAGACTGCGCGACCTCTACGTGACTAAGACGTCCAAGGCGGAGCGCGAGTATCCAGAAGGCATGTGTCCACCACCAGAGTGGGCGTTTGAGACTCCCAAGAACTTGCGGTTCAACACGATGCGGACGTTCCAGACGAACGTGACGAGCGCGTTTTCCAACAAGAAGAACGGGAACATCAGCAAGTTCACGATCGGGTTCTCAAGCAAAAAGCTGTCGCCAGATTTCACGATGAGCGAGGACGCAAAAGACGCGACTATCAAGAAGAAGGAGTCGACGTACTTTCTCTCGATCTCTCGTCTCAAGAACATTCGGGTAAAGATGCACTCGCATGTGGAGATCAAGAATGAGACCGACATCCTGAACAGCAACGGCTTCTGGTACGTCGCGATTCCTGAATACGTCTGGTCAGCTCCATACGAAAATCGTGACAAGTGCATTGCGCTGGATCCAGGCATCAAGGCATTCATGACTGGAATGGACCTCGAAGGGAACGTGGTGGAGTTTGGACGCGATACCAAGACTCATCTGACCAAGCTGCGAGATCGCCGTAACGAAGCGCAGAGTGTGATATTCAAGTTCAAGAATGCGTCGAAAAAGTCCACGTACTAGCAATACAGAGCGTACGCGAGAGCCAAATGTGCGTTCACTTGCTGCGTGGCAAAGATGAAGAACTGCGTGAAAGAACTTCATTACCAGACGAGCGCGTATCTGACCAAGCACTATGATGCGATCCTGCTCCCGATCTTCCAGACGAAGGACATGGTGAAAAAAAGCATCGCGCGCAACAATCGGTTCAATGAAGGCATGCTGAGTCTGAACCACTATCAGTTTCGACAACTACTGAAGTCCAAGTGTGAAGTTCAAGGCAAGTCGCTCGTGGTGTGTTCGGAGATGTACACCAGTCAGACGTGTGGTGTGCAGCCGACTTCATCTGAAGCTCGAGAGCAACGACGTGTCCAAGTGTCCTCATTGCTTGTACTCAGCCGGTCGAGACGAGAATGTAGCGTTCAACATCCTACGCTTCGTGGTTAGCGGATCTTTGCAGGTCTTTGCCAAGCCAAGGTGTGTAGCCCGGGTTACAGCGGGGGCGCAATTTCTATCGCGAGCGGCGATGGCAGTCTACTGCTGTCGTCGTGAAACAATCTGCTTTCTCTATCGTTCTCGACTGTTGTCTGCGTAGTCTTCTGCGTAGCAAACGGTAGACTCTGGTAGAAACAAGTAGCTTTACTGTAACAGTGACTTTGTACTTGGGTTAGGCGTGGTGCTCTGGCACGGGCACCAGCGAGGACCGCATCGGTCCGATGGTTGGGCTCTTGAGCTTCGTGAACGCGAAGCCACTGTCGTCGTTCTCCGGCTTGGGTGAGAGCTCCACCGCAACGCTCGAGAGCTCCTCACTAGCCACTGACTGGGATTGTACCTTCCCCGGGCGGTATTTGACGTAGAGCGCGACCTGCACGATGCTGAAGGCGAGGCCGATGACGTTGGGTGTGAGCACGAACATGTCGCTGTCGAGAATGCCGTAGAGCATCCAGAGCGCGCAGTTGAGCATGCCGACGAAGCAGAGCGCGATGGGCAGTGACGACGCGCTCTTGGTGCGTACCACTTTGGCGATTGTCTCGAAGGGCGAGCCGTAGAGGATGAGCGTGACGCCCACGGCCACGAAGCCCACGACCTTGCCCACCTGCTTGTTGCTCTGGCCCGTGACCCTCGACGCGCCGAGCACGGCATAGAGCGTGACGCAGCCCAGGCCCAGCGCCACCCAGGCGAGCAGCGTCATCACGTAGCGCTTGGCGGGCGTGTAGTACAGATACACGCTGATGTACGAGCCCGAAGCCACGACGCCGAGGATGTTGGTGACTGCGACCGGGAAGATGCTGCTGATGAGCAGGCCGTAGAGTACCCAGAGGAAACCGCAACCACACATGGACACGAGCGGTACCACGGACACCTCGCCGATTACCTTGGATCTGTGAATGCGTAGCAGATCCGGTAGCGGGCTTGCGAACAGTCCGATGGACGACGCGATCGTCGCGGCCTTGAGCACCGTGAACGCCGCCGAGTCGGGCATTTTCAGTTGGGTAGCACACTAGCTGGTACCTGACTGGTAGCGCTTGGTGCTGCTGGCGGCCGATTGCGTTGTGGCTGAACCAAGAGCCTCACGTCGGAGCGGAGCGATCCATTCCGGCCCACGTGTGAAACTGAAGCAAAACGACTGCTTGCCTTCCAAAAGGCAAGCGCGACTGGACGCTCGTCCTATCACAGGACTGAGCCAACTTCTGTCTGGTGTGGGGCCAAAATTCTCAGGTTGAAGTCTTACGGGGCCAGCGCTGGCGTGTGGGCGACTGCTGGATGCGTGGTGGTGACGTAAGTGAGTACGCTCGACACAGTGGCTGGGTCATCAAAATTGAGCACTGTGAGCCCATCACGTGAAGCTTTGAGTCTAGTTCCTGCACTGTGTGGAGCTCTTGTGAGCTTCCGTTCGGTCAGGAATGTTTCGTTCCAGTGAGCGTTGGATCGTTGATTAGTGCCCCGCGCCTGTGTCGGTCGTAAGCCGCAGCTGCATGCTGGCTGTCGACGTTACGACTTTGCGTCACCTTTCGCAAGCGTTCGTTCTGCCACCAGTCAGAGAAAGATTTTAAAGAGACGTCCCATCGAAGACTTCCTTCCTTCCCTCCCAGCATTACTGGAGGTGTCCTACAGTAGTTAGAACACCTCTCCTGTCACAATTTCCAAGTATCGCCCATCATTCAATTTCAAACCAATTTCTACCATTTCATTTGGGGTTAACCGGATATGCATAGAGTACACATGTGCTACTTGCTCTCTGGAAGAGAAAGTGTAGCACTTTGAGGAGGGCTGCTAGCCCTCGCGAGGCGTGAGCGCGAGTTGATACACTGGACTCTGCGGCATTTGTTGCTTGGCTGGCAGCAGCTGGTCCGGATCCTTCGGCGCCAGGTCCGAGACGACGATCGAGATGTCGATCTCCCGCGAGGCTCCCGCGGTGTTGGGCATCGTGGGTTTCCTCCGGTTCGGGTTGTAGATCACGTACAGAATGAGCTGCGAGACTGAGAGCACGGTACACATGATGCTCGAGGCGAGCATGAGCCAGTTGCGGTCCAATCGTAGGTACGTGAGCCAGAACACCTGGTTCACGGTACCCGCGACCACCATGTCGATCGGAATGAAGATCGCGGTCTTGAACTTGAGCACCTGCACGATCTTCTCGAAGCCCGCGCCGTAGAGGAACATAGACGCGAGGATGCCGAAGCCACCGACGATGTACTCGACCTCGCTGCGCGGCTGGCGCGTCACGTTGTTCGCACCCAGCACCGTGTAGATCGTCATGACGAGTAGCGCGCCGATCGTCACGCCCAGCACCTTGAGCACGTAGTAGCGCTCCGTCGTGTAGTGGTAGTAGACCGTGATGAAGAAGAGTGCGATGGCGTCGCCCAGCGCGAACGTCGTGACGACGGGGAAGAACCGGTGGTAGAGGATGCCGTAGAGCATCCACATGTGGCAGTTCGCGAGCACTGATACGAGCGCGATGATGGACGTGTGGCCCACACTCTTGGTCTTGTAGATGCGGTACATCGCGGGTGACGGACTCAGGATCATGGCCGTGGACGTCAGCGACGCGCAGATGCGGATGATGAGCATGAATGTGGCGTTCACCATGACGACTGGCTAGCTCGCTCGCGAAATTTGTCCAAGTGGACCCCACTGCGCAAATCTCTGAATGAATGAAACTATCTTCTGAGGCTCTCATTTGTCTCTTTCCTGAGATGTTCCTGCAGTTGTTGGTGGATACGAATGCTGAGTGTGTGTGGCTGGGGTGATGCTGGCCATTCCCTTTGGCAACACAACAGCGATGACACAACCAGCAAGGCGACTGGACGAGCTCGGCTGTGTCGCAGCCTGCTCCACGCTTCGTGCTGGGCCTTCTCCATTCACACACACAGGTCTACACACTGTCTAATAATAGCACAAGACTGTTCCAGGATATCGAAGCAAGCGTGACCAGCCGAAGAAGCGAGGAATCGGACTCATGTCTGTCTCTGTGGTCGTGAGTCAAGCGCCGGTGATAGATTTGATGGATGAGGTGATGGGCATGACGTGGAGACCTTCACTCTCGGGACTGTCGCGCAAACGCTTTGTCGTGATTGCGGGATCGAGCGACTAGCGATAATTTACAAAAATAGCCTAGAGATGACAGATTGGTTGAACCAAGAATGAGGTGAACTGTCACACGTCGAGCTGCTCATGGCCATGAGCGCCTGCCTGCCTACAGCAGTTGTGCCACTGTGTGAGCGTCATGAGACGGGTCGCTCACTGACGCTTTTTGTCGTCTCAAGGTGACACGACGCTCCACGTGTCGCCTTGCACTCGTTCGACTGGGGAGCTCAACGACCTCTCAAGATTTCGAACTCAGGTAAACCAGACACCTGCTCTCCTGCCCAAGTGGGTCCATCACATCACCATCGATAGGTACACGCTTGCGTCAATCATGAAACATATTTCTCTTCAGGTCCTACAAAGCGATTCAATACTTGGCTGACTGAGAAGCCTGCCTACTGCTGCTGCTGCTGCTGCAATTCGTGTCTGTGGAGCGGAGAGAGCGGCGAGCGCAGGGTCTGAAACACGGGGCTTTCCATCACTGCGTGCTTGCCGATCTCGCTGCCAGCAGCCATTGAGCCCACGACAATGGTGATCGGGATCCCGTTCTCGTCCTCGGCGCCTTTGTCCACCGCAGTCCCGGCCTTCACGGCGGCCGCAGCAGCTCGTTGGCCGTTCGGGTGGTATACAAAGTACAAGATCCACTGCGCGACGCTGAGTAGACTGCTCATGAGACAGCAGCCGAACATGAGCCAGTTGCTGTCCAGCGACGTGTACACGACCCAAAAGAAGTTGTTGACCGAGCCCATGATCACCATATGGATCGGGATGTAGATGCCCGTCTTGTGCCTCAGCACGAGCTGAATGCGCTCGAGCCCCGCGCCGTAGAGCTTCATGGAGAAGAAGACACCCATGGCACCCACCACGAGTGTCGAGCTCTCGCGCGACTGGTGCGTGACCCCGTAGAGCGCCAGGAAAAAGTAAATCGTAACGATAGATAGAGCGACGATTTCGAAGCCCAGCACCTTGTACACGCGGCGCCGATCTGCTGTGTAGCGGTAGTAGATCGCGATGAAGACCGAGGCCACGACGACGCCCGTGAGGAAGTTAGTGAAGATCGGGAAGATGTTGCGGCCCATGTATCCATACAGCATCCTGTTTATAGCAAATGAATGTCAGCCATCCGTTTGCTGGTAGTGCGTGATACTGTCAGCGAGCTCTTACCACGAGTACGAGTTGCCCAGAACGGCCACGAGCGGCAGCACGGACGCAATGCCGACATCCTTGGTCTTGAAGATGCGGTAGACGGTCGGCGACGGGCTCAGGATCATCATCGTCGACGCGCACTGGCACAGGATGCGCAGCGTTAGCATGAACGCATCGTTCATGGCAGCAGACTGTGGATGGTTGTCACAGGGGCAATTGACAAGTGGTCGCACACAGCAACGCTCGAAGCGCTTGATAGCGAGAGCTTTTTGGATTACGAGGCCGCGATGTTATGAAGAGCTCCACAATCTCAGAAGAACAGCGGGATGGGCGCGTTTGTTTAGCGCAGTGGCGCCAAACACTCGTCCAAACAGCACAAAGGAGTCAAGAAGCTACAGGAACAAGCGGACCGTCTGCCTTGGATCCTGTTGTTAGCAGTGGCTGTATGAGCTCACCGGCCACCGGCTGGCAGCTTCAGTCGCTCGTAATAAGCTACGGCGTTTGCGCATCGCTGGCCAACAAGCGCCAAACGCTTCACGCCGACTGTTGCGTGCATCATTCTGTCAGTTGTGATGAGTGTGCTTGCGAGAATTCCGTCGGTTCGTCCAACTGATTGGTCAAAAGCTATTTTTGTGGACCACGCTAATTTTGGTGTGGTTCACTTCATAAATTTCCGGAGGGGACGCCACTTTGAAAATGGCGCGCGAAAAGGATGCGGATGCCGACGCGCTGCTCTCGTACGGCTCGCCGCGCCGGTCGTTCTCCGCGAACGTCAGCCGCAACAGCAGCTTCACAGGAGCAGAAGGCAATAGAGATGCACTCGCTGCAGCGTCAGGTGATGCGCAGGCGCTGCTGGCGTTCTATAGGCAGCGCTGCGAGCAGTTTCAGCAGGAGCGCCAGACCATGCTCGACCACGTTGCGCGCATCGAGGTGCGTACGTGCATTACTGATTGCCTCTGAAGTAGATGCTGCTGGTATGCATGCATTCTTTTCCAACGATTGATTGGACTGGCTAATGCGTTTGCAGGTGTCAAAGGAAGAGTTCCACCGGCTCAAGTGGGAGCTGCGCATGAAGAGCGAAGAGGTGCGTGCGTGTCAATCTATTGCGGTTTAGCGATCACCTAATGCAACACCGAGGTCCTACTGATACTCACTGACTCAATCTGTATGCACTGCTGCCAACAGATCTCGGAGCTGGAGGAGTCGCTGAAGAAAGCGAACGCGACGCTCTTCGGCGTCAAGAGCGAGCTC
This sequence comes from Globisporangium iwayamae, assembly GCA_023336215.1. Taxonomy (NCBI): domain Eukaryota; phylum Oomycota; class Peronosporomycetes; order Pythiales; family Pythiaceae; genus Globisporangium; species Globisporangium iwayamae. Next base: position 39,536 of record JAADWP010000093.1, on the reverse strand, counting down.
GTGGATCTGCAAGCGGCGAACAAGAAGCTGCGCATCCAGGAAGAGAAGGACCGCCAGAAGATCCAGCACTTGCTCGCTCTTACGCAGCCGATCACTGAAGAGGTGCTGTGCTATTGCTGTGTATTATGGTAGTCCGCCTGGCAACTCTGTTTCTACTCAGCGTATGTTGTGTATAATGTGCCTCTTCATAGGTGACGTTCTTCCGCGACTGTCGGCCTGGGACCAGCGCTTCGTACCCGATCGCCCACGCACAAAGGGCACCGCAAACGTACTCGTACCCCTCTACCATGCACATCTCGTCCGAGATCCGCCGCTCTCGCAACCCAAGAAGGCAAAGCCAACCGTCCAGTACGCGTCCCACACCCACCACCTCAACTACAACCAGCAGAGCGTCGGTTCGAGTCTCAGCTTCGTCCGCCGCAGCAGCGCAGAGCAACAAGGTGCTGCGCACCGTGTACCTGCCGAATGAACACGCCGCGATGCTCACGAAGACGGTCGAGAGCCTCCAGGAGCAGCTCGTGGCCCACCAGCAGCTCGCTGAGGAGCGCATTCAGGTGCGTTAATGTATAGAAATGTATTGTTGTTCGCACTACGTTACAGTTCACGTGATTTTGTCTGTAGACGCTGCTGGACGAGTTCGCGACCGAGAAGGCCAAGCTGATGCAGCAAAAGAACCAACTGGAGGACAAGACCCAGGTCATCGAGCGGCAACTGGAGAAAACGCAGCGGCTGCTGCACCAGACCACGAAAGACTACCTGGTGTTGCGCCACCAATCGCAGGAGGGTGAGCGCCTGGCGCACGAGGAACTCCACCAGATGCAGCAGAAGTGCGAGACACTCTCTCACGAGCGCAAGCATGTGGTCCAACAGGCAGTCGCTGAGACCCAAGCCTTAAAGAAATCGGTCCAGGAAGAGGGCAACGTGTGCGCTGAGGAGTTCCGCAGCCAGGCGCTCTCACGGGAACGCGACCTCCACATCCTGAAAGAACAGTACGCCGCCGTGCAAGAGGCCTGCACGCGACGCATCCAAGACCTCCAGGCGCGCCTTACGAAGCTGCGCAGTCGCTACCGCAGCCTCGACAAGCGCCGCGCCATGGAGATGGAGGGCTTCACGCGCGACATCGTGGCGCTCAAGCGTCATCTGCAGAAGCTCGAGGTGATGCACTACGGCCGGCGGTTGACTGGCCAGGAGCGTCAGAGCATGCGACTCGGTGAGTGTGAAAAATTGATTCTTGAAATGGCTTTCTATTGCCTGAGCCCTGGAATTTTGACTGACTTTGCGTATACTGACTGATTATGTAGACGAGCACTACACTTTGGACTCGAATGAACTGAGTGAAGAGGTCGCGGCGCTACAGCACCGCGTGATGGAGCTCGCGGCGGACTTGGGGAGCACCTAGCATAGCAGAGTACATCCATCTTAACTTAATACCGGATAATTTGGCTTATAAAGAGGGATATTACGCGACGGGACGCGACAGTTTACTGGCTGCTCTTCAAGATCCCACAGACAAGTGACCACCGCAGTTGCTCAGTCATTCATTCTCCAACTCAACGGCGGCCACCATGCGGACCACGAGCCACGAGCGCTCGTCGCTGCTTAATCGTAACCAGCAACAACAGTCGCCTGGCATCATGAAGCCCACGAAGGCGAGCCTGCGGCAGGACATCTGGACAGTCCTGCGCTTCCGCTCGTCCATCCCGCACAGCTCGGGTCTGCAGTTCGCCTCCTACGTGCTTGAGCTCGGAGTGCTCGTGCTCATCCTGCTCAACGTCATCCTCGCGATCTCCGAGTCGTCCACTGCCGTGGACCCGAATGAACCAGGTACGTTCATTGTATGCAGTGGAATAAAACCATGAATGTGTGACTGCCGTTCTTGCTAACTGTGAGATGCGTTTAGTGCCGCGGTCCAACTGGTACGGCATCTTCCTCTTCACGTCGACGATCATCTTCTCCATCGAGTACGTTCTACGACTCTGGTCGTGCGTCGAGGACGAGCGCTACCACGGCGCCATCCTGGGAAGGTACGAAAGTACACCTTTACAATATGCTATGTCTAGAGAGAGAGGCTGTGCTCCTAATATTCTCATGACTGCCTACACAGACTCAAGTGGATGGCTCAGCCGCTCTCGGTACTCGATCTCATGGCGCTCATCCCGTTCTACCTCGAGATCTGCTTCGAGTTCATGTACGTCCTCATGCTAATGTGCAGTATGACAATGGGTCTGTATTGACAACACTCAACTGTCAAATGTCACGACCAGGCTGATCCCTTCGTACACGGGCGCGCTGATCCTTCGGAGCCTGCGACTGCTGCGTATCATCTCGTTCTTGCGTCTTGAGCGGTCGTACAACGCGATGCGCAAGCTGCGCGCGATCTTTGCGAACAAGAAGGAGGAACTGCTCGTGGTCTCGTACCTCTCGACGGTCGTGGTGCTCACGTCCTCCACGGCCATCTTCTTTTTGGAGAACAGCGCGCAGCCTGACGTCTTCTCCAGCATCGGTGTGTGTGCGTGGTGGTCCATTGAAACGATCACGTCGCTCGGCTACGGCGACATCGTGCCTAAGACGAGCGCTGGACGCGTCTTTGGCTCCATTCTGGCGGTCTGGGGGATCATCCTGTTCGCGATCCCAGGCGCTGTGCTCAGCAGCGGTTTCATCGAAGTGATGATCGAGAAGCAGCGCAAAGAGGAGGAAAGCGAGTACATCAAGGGGGTGGAAGCGGAGGGCCAGTCCAGCGCCAAATCTTCATCAGAAAAGCACTTCTTCCCAGAGGATCACGATAACGACGGTGCTCTGCGTATCGCATTGCCAGTGTCACCTCCACCGTCGTCGTCTTCAAACTCCCAGTCATTCCGAAAGATGTCCCCACGAGTCGCAACAGCGTTCGAGCTCGAGCACTTCCATCGAAAAATGGACGCCATGGCAGGGACACAGGTGAGTGTCTACATGCTGTTGGCTTTGCTTGTCTGTCTGTCAAAGCACTGATTCTAGCGTTACTTTCTATCTTGTGCCTCTGCAGCAAGAGCTGCAGGAGCAGCTGAAGGCACAGCAGGCGCAGCTCAACGGCATTGCATCGCTACTGGAAAAGCTCGTATCAGCAGCAGCAGCAGAGAAGCGCCCGCAGGCCGCGTAGCTTCTCGCTCCATGTTCAAGTAGATCAAGCTGATCGACGACGCTGGCAGTGTCACAAGAAAACCTGAGAACATCTCCTAGATCCCCATCAGCACCTGTTAAAGTAAACAGTCGGTCACTTTAGCTCTTTTTTCTGCTTCAACATTCACTTTTCCGAGACTTGTCAGCAAAGAGATCCCTTTCATAGTCGATCGGACCTTTCCGATCGTTTTTCGCGGGGAGACGTGCTCGCCTTTTGCTTCGAGTGATTGCATCATTCGCCAGAAGCCCAAGCACCAGTCGAGTCGCACTCCCCACCTCACATGCTGCTCGCGCGTCTCTCGCCAGCCGCCGCCGCCCGCCCCGCCTCCGCCCGCCTCTGCTCGCGCCCTTTGACCACCATGATCGCCGGCCTCACGGGCAAAAGGGAGAAGGCCGAGGGCGGCGCTGTGGACGCCGCCGAGCCGCGCGCGCCGCACGAGCTCGTGCTCGGTACGTGAACTGATGGATGCGGCTTATAAGCGCATCTCCACTGTGTTTCAACTCATGAATGCGCTGTTTCATGTGTACTGTATGTGTAGACCGTTTCTGCCTGCGCCAGTTCGACGACCCGAAGTACCTCGGCACGCAGATCCACTTCGACAAGGCCGAGTTCGAGCGCAAGGTGAACGAGATCTACCTCGCGAGAAATAAGGAGCTCGTCGATGGGTGCGTTCGCTTTGTATCGCTTTGAGCCCTACCATGCGTATCTGTATGATGATCTTGCTCACGCTAATGTCCACCTCATATGTATTGTCTGCAGCTACGCGCCATTCTGTAAGCACCTGTTCATTGAGAACTTCACGGACACGCGCGTAAACGTGGTCAAGATCACGCAGTCGAACTCGCGTCTGCTGCAATCTGACTACGAGGCGCGCGCCGAGAACGAGCTGCCGGTGCTCGTGCGTTGGTTCCCGTCGCACAGCGTGACGCCCATGGTGGCCAAGTACCTCGACATCATCCTGTACAGCCGCGAGCAGATCCGCAAGGAGAACGACGCGACGGGCCAGCCAAACAACGACGACCAGCTGGACGCGCCCTGGGGCATCATCTCGGTCAAGGCGCAAGACGTGGACCACGAGCTGCCGATGAACCCAATCACGGTCATGCGCAACGCGCTCGGCAAGGAGGAGGGCGGCTCGGGCGTGCCGCTTGACCGCAACGCGTACCTCGAGTCGGTTGAGTACTGGAAGAACCACGCGCTCGTCAAGTAAGAGAGACAAGGGTCTGTCTATCAAATGGATTGGTTGTCTCTGTGTGGGACGAACTGCACAGTACAACCACCAACAAGAGCGAGTCTCGTTTGCTTCAGTAATGCAAAGCACGGCCCATTGCGTCTGCCGTGTATAGATGAGGAATGCATTTAGGGGGTTGGTTGATATATAGCTCTTCTCTCTCTCGCATGTGTGTTCTCTCACTTCAAATCCCATGAGCCTTATTAGCACGGGTTGGTCTTGATAAACTCCTCCCAGGCCGTGTTGACGGCCGCGAAGACGCGCTCGGCGATGAGCAGCTGCTCGGCGTTGCGGCCGCCGCTCTTGTCCGGGTGCACGACGATCATGGCCTTGCGGTAGTGCTTCTTCACGTCGGTCGGCTGGATGAGCTTGCCCATGTTCACCTCGGCCCACTTGGAGCCGTCCCACATGACCTGGTGCATTGTCGAGAGCAGCGTGCGGATGTTCTTCGTGCGGCCGTTGTCCTCAGCCCAGACCTTGAGTTTGGGGCCGAGCATGAGCGCCGCACTCTCCTTCATGGCCGTCATGTTGCGGCTCGTCTCCTCGCGCTGACGAAGCTCCTCGCGGGCCTTCTCCACATCCATCTGCACTTGGCGCTCACGCTCCTCCATGGCGCGGCGTACGTCCGCGGACTTGGTCGTCTTGTCCACCAGGTTCGGGTTGTACACATTCGAGCCGTCGGATGTGGACGTGGCGTACTTCTTCATCTCGGCCATGGTCACGGGTCCGACGGTCTGGCCGTTGTCGTCCTCGAACTTGGGCTGCTCTGTGGACACGGAGGTCGCCGCTGCTCTGCTGTTACCAGATGAAGACGAGTTCACTTGGGCCAGCGGGTCCATGGAGCTCAGGAAGCTGGACGTGCTCGGCTTTTTCTGGGGCGTCGTGGGCGCATCGTGCCAGCCGCTGTCTGACATAAGGTTTACTGGCGGCTTCGGCGCGTTCTGAGACGACGCCGATCCGCCGCCAGACAAAAAGTCCTCGAAGCTCTCGGACGGGGCCGTCTGCTCCGCCTTTGTAGCCCCTGAGCCTGTTCGCGACGAACTCCCAGAGCCAGAGCCACTGCTGCCTTTTGAAGATGACGGTGGCGCAGCCCCGTCCGAGTATTTCGACGGTCGGTCTCCTTTCTCAAACGCTGGTGACGACGACGCGCGATGGAACGGCGCGTCATTGCCCCCGCTGTGTTGACGGGAGAGCGGCTGCACCGACGACTTTGCAGTATTGTTAACGCTGGAATCCAGGGACCCGGGACCGTGGCGGGACGACGATGCCTTGCCGCCATCGTTCGCCCACTTGAGCACGGGCTTGCGCTTGAAGATGAGGCCGAGCTTGGCCGGTCGCTCAAGACGCAGCAGCTTGCAGATGACGCGGCCGTTGACCAGCGGCACCTTCTGTGTTGGGTTCGTGACGTCCAGCCAGAAGAATGTGTTGCCACCGCCCTTGGTCGCGCTGTTGATGCGGAAGCGGAAGTGGAACGCGGCCGCCTGCTGCGCCAGCGGGAAGTGTTTGAGCACGTCCGCGAGTGTCACGTCCGCCGCCGACACAGGCATCTTGAACGCGTTCGGGTGCGACCGGTCCTCGCCGTCCTCGCCCTGGATGTAGTAGAACGCCCACACGCCCGCCGTCGAGTCCATCGCTGCTGTTGAGTGACAAGAAGTGAGAGAGAGGAAGGAAGGAGGTGGTGGTGCCGCTGATAGCAATAGAAGGAAGGGTGCATGCGAATGAAAAGAGCCCCCCACAAAGAGTCGGGCGCGTTTTGCAAATGTAACCGAGAAGTGGACCACATCAAACTACATGGTTACGTTACAGTTACATTTCGGGGATGGCCAGCGGTGTACCTCTCTCTCGGTGTAACCCCTCGACAAACATATTTCGCTCGCCCAATCGAAGCTGACAAAAGAAGATCAATTTACCTTAAAAGCTGTCAAGAGCGGTTTGTTCAAGACAAAGAGGAAAACGTATAAAAATACAGCAGCGATAAATGACAGATTATACTTCGTAATTTACATGTTCTGAGCAAAAGTAGGAAGATATGAAGCAAGCGTTCAAATTGTGTTGAAATGCTAGCCTACTTCAGGCGGTGGTGTCTCTGCACCAGTTCGATGCATGTGATGTACAATCATATTAAATACTACTGTACACCTCATGCACCAAACCGGTGCAGTGACAAAAGACTGGGTGTGACGCTGGAAACTTTACGGTTCGTCGGCTGGAGCCAAGGCACTTTGCTCTATCCGTCCAGCACTGCGATTTTTCAAGAACCAATGATCATTAATAGGGCAGCTGTAACGTATAGCATGTATCGGGTTACACTCATTTGGTTTAGAGGTGATGTTACAGCACTATCTACCAAGAATATATTCTTGCAGCGTCATGAATTGCACATACGTTTTGTATCTCGAGGCTACCTAAACGCTCGGTCTGAGATAATACTTTTTTGTCAACCGACTTGACCGGAACTGAGTGGTTGAGCTTGCCAGGCAGCCTCGCCCGCTCGAGATGATGGAAACCTGATGTACACAGCATGCAAGCACTTATTATTGTGTGTCCTCGCACGAGCCGAAACGTATCTTCTTACTGCTGCTGAATCAGCACCGAGCCCTTCTCCCATCATGATAAGTTATCGATATATTCTGTCATTTATCACATCCAATTTTTCGTGGTGCTTTTCCATGCTATGGGTACCCTTTTATGCAAGATAAAGGTCAGATTGATCCTCCTTTCCAATTATGAAGTGATAAATCTTGGCTCACTGGAAATTATGCAGCCATTCCAAATAGAAGCTCTTTGATTTTGGGCATATACTACCGCGAGTCACAAAATGTCTCGCTCTCCTCATACAATCTCCCTTGCTGTGCCAAAGCATTTGACCGACAAATGGAAGCATAATCGCTCCCCTAATCACGCGATCAGCCGACACTGTGATTTTTTCCAAGCCAGTTTCCAGTTTCCTCCTCGCTTCCCGCCATCACTCGTGCTTATCCTTAACTATCGGCCCGCCCACATCAACGACAGAGCAGGCAGAACTGGCGGTCATCAGAGACGGTCAGTTGCCAATAGAAGAGCTCTTCAGATAAGCCGAACAGAACAGCAGCGAAACAGCATGCGGACTCTGACGGCGCTCGGCGTCGCAGCCCTGCTGCAGATGCCCCAGGCGGTGCTGGCGCAGAGCTCCAGTAGTGACAGCAGCTCCAGTGGCTCCACGGTCATCTACGTGGTCATCGGCGTGGCGGCGCTGCTCGTGCTGCTAGCGGGCGTCTTCTTCTGGAAGCGCCACCAGAAGAAGAACAATAAACCGCGCGAGGTCGAGCTTGAGAGCGGGGGGCGTCGAGATACCAGACAGCTCAACGTACAGGCCATCGGTAACAACAACAATGCCCGGAACAACGCCAACTACGACATCCACAACTCGCCCGCGGTGAACAACAACAACAAGCCGCGCGTCCCGCGACCACAGTCCGTGAACCGACTGCCGCCTTCAGCCCAGAATCAAGCGAGGACGCGTCCAGGCGCGTCGACGAACCAGATGGAGCCGAATACGTCCCTCGGCTCGGGCCCGTCCGCAGGTACAAGCAGCTACACGCCGTCACAGGGTAGCAGTACAGGCAGCAGCGCACGTGACGCGAACGACTCGACGCGCTCGAAGGAGGTGCTGGCGCTTGTGCTCGCCGACCTGCAAAATGACCAGGCGGTGGGGCGCCGAAAGATCGCGTACTCGGCGCTGTACTTCACGCGCGTGCTGTCCAAGGGCGCGTTCGGCGAGGTGTGGCTGGCGCAGCTCGAGAACAGACAGGTGGCGGTGAAGCGCATTCTGAACGAGAAACGTAACGACGAGAAGGAGATCGTGTGCTTCGGCGCCGAGATCAAGCTCATGGCCGCGTTCTCGCACCCAAAGATCGTCGAGTTCGTGGGCGTGTCCTGGAGCAGCTCGAACGACATCTGCGCAGTGACCGAGTACATGGCCAAGGGCGACTTGTTCCAGTTCCTCAAGCGACGGAACGGCCAGATTAACTGGTCGGACCACAAGATCTACCTGGCCGAGGACGTCGCCGAGGCGCTCGTGTACCTGCACTCGCTCACGCCGAAGGTGATCCACCGTGACCTCAAATCCAAGAACATTTTGTTGGACGACGAGTTCCGCGCCAAGTTGAGTGACTTCGGCATCAGCCGCGAGCGCTCCCTGGAGGAAACAATGACCGCGGGCGTCGGCACGATCTACTGGACCGCGCCCGAGGTGCTCATGGGGCGCAAGTACACGGAGAAGGCGGACATCTACTCGTTCGGCATCGTGCTCTCGGAGCTCGATACGCACGAGGTGCCGTACCACGACGTGCGCGACGATGGCCGCAAACTGCAGGCCATGAAGATCGTCAAGAAGGTGATCAGCGAGAGCCTGCGACCGACGTTCACGGCCACGATCCCGCCCATCGTGATGGACCTTGCGCGCCGGTGCCTCGACTCGGAGCCGAACGTTCGGCCGGACGCCATGGAGCTGCTCCGGATCATCCAGAACATCCAGCATCAGTTGTAAATAAGCGCTTTGTTACGAGAGCAAGACGAAGAGAGGGACAAGTGAAGAAACGGAGGGAGGGAGTAGATGGAAGACAGTTTGCTCGCCATTACAACACGAGCCAGCAGCAGGTACCTTCGGATCTCTGCTGACTTCTTTCTGTATCTGTCTGTCAATATTTTTTGTCTTTGCCCATCTTTTCTCCCATTACCGGCAGGTATGAAGAAACACAATGGTTGTTATTGATTTTTGAGAATGAACGCAACTTGGACTTTCGTAGCAGCAGTAGCACTGTTCAGGATACACTCAAATGCTTCGTTCACACGCCGCTGTCTTGTTCATCATCCGCGTCTTCAGTGTCCACCGCCTCATTGACCTTCATGTCAGCTTCAGCCGAGGCGCATTTCTTGTACGAGACTGCGAACTGGAGCGCACTCTCCTCAGCGGGAGCTGAAGTCGAAAAGCCAATGGCCGACGCGTTTCCGTGCGCGACGAGCGCCGTATTGATGCGCAAAGTCGCCGATGAAGTGCTGCCGCAGGAGCTCCAGATCATCTCGGCCGGCGCGTCGACGCTAAAGCGCGTTTCGCCTGGGGTCTCGAAGCGCTGCTTGAGCTTTTGGCCGCGGCCTTGAGCTGCAAAGAAAAACTCGGAGGTCACCTGTGCGTAGTTCAAGGCATCTTCAGATGACGACGGAATGGACACGAACCCTTGAAGCGCATCCTTGGAGATGCCCACGGCATAACCCTACGTTTAAACTACCAGTCAGCTAACAACCAGAGAGGACTAAGCCGAAATTGCTGGTACTAACCTTGGGCACGTCCACTGGAATGACACCGTTGCAGGCGACGCGTGTGTGCATTGCATTCTCGCCGCTTTTGGCCGAGAAGCTCTTGGGGAACGCTACATGGAGCCACTTGCCGTCTGCGGAGAGCACCACCGACACGTCGCCTGGAGACGCGCAGCCTTTTCCTGAGAACGTCGACGCACCGATTACGATACGTTCGGCAGGGTCGTCCACAAGAGCCGAGTGTCCGCTTGTGGCTAGCGCCATCGTCACCATCATCATCGCTGAGATGACTGACTTCATGGTCTGAGCGGTGCGTGAGTCGGTTGAATACTTGGCTTGCTGGCAACAAGGCGGAAGTGGAAGTGACTTGCTAGGCAGGTCGCCCACCACCTCAGGCATCAGGTGCGAGGAAGGCTGAGAGCAGAGCAACACCTTGCCAAGTCAGTTCGACCATTGCCTTCTCGGAAGTAGTGAAGAAGTGACCACACAGTCCCAAAAGTAAAACGACGTTTCGCGCTACTTCCGACAGGAGCCGTTATGCGAATCAAATCAAAATTGGTCTCGTATTGGAAAACGTTACTACGAGCGGGGTCGAAAGGACGAATGCAAAATCCTTTCGCAAAACAAAACTCGACACGAAGCAAAAGCGACTGACGACACGCACGCTTACAACGCCTTTGCTGTTTTCACGCTACAGATAGACTTTGCAGTCGGTGCCGGCGCTGGCGTTGCGTCCGAGGCGACGGGACTCTCCGTCTCTGGTGCTGGTACGGAGCTCACAGCTGGTGTAACACCGGTGCTAGGAGCTGGCACCGAAGCGGTAGCCGTAGGGACTGGGGTCGTCTTCGGAGTCGGAGCTGGGGTCTTTTTAGGAGTTGGAGCTGGACTCGGCATTGTGCTGGAGTTGTTCCCACTGGACGAGGCATCGAGCGAGTAGACGAGCGTGCCGTAGCCCAGCTGGTCGAAGCCTCCACTGTTGGGACCGTAGTTGCCACCACCACCCTCAGGGCGCACGCGCTTCGCCCACGTCGTAATGTACGGCGCGCTCAGTCCTTTCTTGACAACGTAGTGGTTATAGAACAACTCCCACATGGGGCGCACGGTGCCGCGGCCATTGGGCGCGATCACGGTCTGTGTCACGTCGCTGTTGGTGTACGTCGTGTAGTTGACGTCCAGCCCGAGGTTGTACTTGGCGACGTACTCGGCGCCAGCCAGCACGCGGTTATTGTCATAGGCGAAGAGGTCGCACTGCTGATTGAGTGCCATCTGGCAGAGCGAGCCCATGAGTGCGAGCACCAACGTGGCGTGGCCCTGGTCGCGGCCACTCTCCTGGACCTGGCCGAGCCCGTCCGGGTAGATCTTCCAGACCACCTTCTCGATTGCGCCATTGCCCGCGCCGTGCATGAAATACTCGACGGCTTCGTCGTACACATCGGCGCGGTCTGCGAGGATGCCGATAGAGAGCATGGACGCCATGTTGGCCAAGTCCCAGTTAGCCCAGTAGTGGTCGATCTTGGCACCATTGTGGCGCACGAGGAAGTCGTGGTTCATTGGGTAGAAGACATCGAGCATCATCGTGACGAACTTCTGGAAGTCTGCTTTGCTCCAGTTCTCATAGGCGCGCAGGAGCTCGGCCGCGTTTGCGATCTGGTAGCCGTAGATGCCCGAGGCCAGGAACTTGTCGGACGTGCCGCCGATGGTCGTCAAGCTGCTCGCCCAGGCGTTCAGGATCGTGACCGCGTGGTCGGCGTACACGTCGTCGCCCGTGATGTGCCATCGTAGCGCGAGGGCATAGGCCGCTGCCGCGTCGTTGTAGAGAGAGCCGTAGTTCTCCTTGTTGGTGCCGTCGTAGCCACGATACAGAGTCGTCTTGGCGCCGGGCTTCCACTTGAGCGACGAGCGCGTATTGTTCGTGAGCATCTCGAAGCCGCTCTTCCACGGCTCGAGGCCGGCATTCACTTGCTGCTTCATGAACGCCAGGTCGCTTGCAGAGTGCAGCATGCCCGGGTGCGCAAATGCACCGCTACCTGAGCTGCTGTTGCCCATGGCGCAGGACGCACGCACAGAAAGTGGGCTCGTGAGCGCGAGCACCGTGCCCACGACGACCAGGAGCCAGGGGCGCGTACCGTTCCTTGTTTGCATGGCGTGCTGTGGTACTGACCGCTAAATAGCAAATGGCACAGGACACGAGGCGCCACCACTTTGCTCGAAGCTCGAGGCTCATAGTGCGACGGGCGGATGTGTACTTGCTCCATGGACACATGGTTGCGCGCGAGCACACGACGCGCAACTGAGATACTTGAGGAGACAGCTGCGCACGCGGACGGACGGGTGGACATAACGATCGTGAACCACGATTACTGTACAGGCACGTCAGCTAACTGACTACCATATGACCCAAGCGCCCGCGCTGCCTACAGCTGCCTGTGTGAGCGAGAACCACATGGCTGAGAGCGGTTGGGCGCTGAGTGACTTGATTGTTGACACCACGAGCTGCAAAAGCAAAATGAGTTCAGCACACGTACCTACAATAGTACCAGCACGATTCTTGCTGAGCAAGTGTAGCCATGTCTGCATGTCTTAAATAGGGCTTTTATACTGCGATCCACCGACGACTTCCATTCTGCAGCTCACGATATGCGCAGCAGACGCTTGCGCGAGAGGAAGGCGTCGAACTCACGCGGGCGCAGCAGCGAAAGCGCGTCCTGCACGACGAATTCGTGGTGTGTTGCACCGTCCTGTGCGCACTCGAGCTCCCCGGGCGCGTGCTCAACGTCCACGAGCACGAGTTTCCCCCAGCGCGATTCGCTGTGGATGCGCAGCTTCCGGTCGTCAAAGCTCAGTGGTAATGGCGGCGACGACAGGCTGTTTCCGTGCTTGGTGGCCAATACTGCTGACGACGATGACCGAATCCCCGATGGTGTACGTCGTAAGTGGACGGACGAGCTCCGTGGAGCGACGGATGCGGCAGACTCCAGCAGCTGCGGCGTGGTTGCCGCGCGGTGGAGTGGCGATTGCTCGCTAGACTCCGGCGGATTATCGACAGGCTCTTTGCGCTCAAGCTGCGACAACTTTTCCAGGCGATACTCTTTCTCTGGAGACCAGAGGCCCATGCTTTGCGCGTCGTGAGGCAAGTAGCGCAGTATAGAGGTCCAACTGACCGTGACACCCAACTCCCGCCCTGACAGGAAGACCGCGTCGCCAGCGAACGCGACGAGTCCGCTCGGCCCCGATGCATACAGCTGCTGCAGCAATGTGGCGAACGAGCACTTGGTTGTCGCGACTCCGTCCTGCACGAGCGTCGGGTCTGACGGGTTGATCCCGAGCGCTTCGATTGCCACGAAGATGTCCCAGCCCACAAAGATATACCGACTCTGCAGCAACCGGAGGAGGCGGTTGTGCGTGAGGGTCCTGTACTTCGTGCATAGTAGGAAGGTGGCGAGGAACTGAGCCGCTAGAAGCACCACCGCGCAGGTAAGGCCCAGATCGCCGACGATTTCGCTGCGCCAGAAGTTGGCGATGTCCGCGAAGCCACCAAAGACTGCAGTGGTGCTTGGCATCTGTCGAGTCATGAACGATGTCGTGCCGCGCACTTGCAGCATCCCGTATAAGAAGCCCGAGATGAGGATCGCGTATGCTTTATAGCTGATAAAGAGCGCCGTTGCGTCAATGTACCAGTTGATTGCTTCGTACGGCATCCTAGTACCTCGATGAAGACTCCTAAGGGACAGCACGAGGATCTTGAGAATGTATCTGGTGACTGTATGGACAAAGCACGCGGTCCACGTCAGCCTGGTGAGTGCAGTGCACACGAAGAGGAAGTTCTCAACGCTCCGCTGCTTCTTGAGCATCCAAGCGCCCATCTCCAGCACGACGTACGTCGTGCGTACGCGCAGCACAGCGTCGGCGATGCTTAGAGCGATGTACAGCCAATGGTTCATCCACAAGTCAGACGCAAAGTATCGCTCGCCTTCCGCGGAGACCACGTCCGTCAATTTTGTTGGAGGGAAGACACGCGTGCTGAGCGCTATGAACGGAAGCGGAAGCTGCGCATGGGCGCTGCTGGGTACGTATTTGACAAAGCTGTCATGCATCAGGGCCATGAAGATGCCACGCGCGATCATAACGAGTGACACGACGCCGAAGATCCACGACACTGCCGACGCGACCCAGCTTGTCTCTCGTATCGCGCAGACCACGCTCGCTGACGGCGTCGTGGCCTTGACCGTGAACAGCCCATACTGCCACTGAGTGTCGTGGATCACGGGCTCTGCTCGGCACTGACTGCTCTGCAGCTCAATGTGGTAGCTTCCACCAGCCCAATACGACTGGAGCACCAGCAAGTCTGTTATGTACTCGAACGAATTGTTCGCACGACCCTGACATTTTAGGAATGGTTGACCGGGCGCTCCGAAGTCCTGCTGAACGCCCACCTGAAGCTGCCGGTTCGCGAGAAGAGCGTCGAAGTTTTCAAAGATGTGCTGATAGCATGCTGTGACGTTACCCTGAAACTTGGTAGCGATGCATTGCTGCTCAAGCCACTCACTCTCAAAGTTGATCACGTCGCAGTGCGGTGCCGAGATGCTGTACAGGAAGAGCTGTTCTCGCCGCGCGCCTTTGCCGAACATGTCGTCAAACTGGATCGCCAGCACGCTCGCGCTCATCGAGTTGACGCGCAGACAAGTGCTTCGGTCTTCACCGAGATTCGAAGGGCTCCGCTCGGGGGCTGTGATGAATCGGTAAGATGAACTAACGTCGTTGAGCTTCGGCAGTGTGGACACGTCCACACCATTGGCGCGAACGGAGTCATAGTTGACGTTGGCCTGATCGAAGCGCGAGTGGATGGAGTTGTAGCGCCCGGCAAGCGCCACGAGGAGCGGATTCTCCTGGAGCCCAGTCATCAGCGTCAGGACTGTGCACGCGACATCAACAACCAGGAGGATATACCTTCGCGTCGACACCATGGTGTCTCTGTTGGAAAAATGCTTTGCTGGTTGGACCTGGGTTTTCAGCGTTTGACCGATGCCGAGTGACGTCGCTTGTGTGATGTGCTATGTTTAGCGATTGTCAAAGCCGAAGCGAACATAACACACTGATTACATCTGTGAGCCGTACGCCGTCGCGCTCGGAAGAAAAAGAGTACTTGTGCGTATTTAGGTGCGTCACACCCTCACTCCCGTGGAGCATGGAGTACTAGCCCTTCAACCCCTATTGGATACATTCATGTGCATGTGCAGGCAACAGAGCACTTTACTTTGTCAAGAGATGTGCAGCAGGCGGCCATGACCAAGGAACTTTTTCATCTCGCTCGGAGTCAAGAGTGTGAGCGCATCCTGGACGACGAATTCCATCATCGAGCCGTCCTGCGAGCGCACCAACTGTCCGGGCGCGTGCTGAAAGTCCACTAGCACGATGCGTCCCCACCTCCACTCGGCGTGCACACTCAGCGGTCGATTAGCAAACGCGCAGACCGGTTCAGGGTTGCTGTTGAAGCTCGAGGTCTCACTCAAGGTCACGGTGGAGCGGCGCTTTAGAGAGCTCGCGTTCTGGAAATTGAGCGACGCGATTCGGTGGACATTGTCAAGCATTGCAGCCGATGGAGCGAGCTGGAAGCACTCTACCGCCATTTGCGGAGTCAGAGTCGGACTGCGCTTGTTCTCGAAGTCGCTCTCAAGCGACGGTGCTATCGACGCTCGTTTCGTGTGTCTGAACTTGCAAAGACCCATGCTTCTCGCATCTTCGGGTGGGTATCGGAGCACTCCAGGCTCAGATGGGAAGGGATCTCCGCTTTTAAATGCACCTTTGGAGTAGAACGTGAAGATGCAATCGCCGGCGAACTCCACGAACCCGCTCGGCCCCGACGCGTACAACTGCTGAACAAGCGACGCGAATGAGCAGTTGGTCACTGCTACATCATCGCGAATGAGGTCTGCCTGGTACGGTTCGATCCCCAGTGCCTCGAGCGCGACGAAGACGTCCCATCCGACAAAGACATAGCGGCTCTGCAACAAGCGCAGCATGCGGTTTTGTGTGATGGTGCGGTACTTTGTGAGAAGCAGGAGGGCAGTTAGGATGTGCCCAGCGACGAGCACGATGGAGCAGGTAACGATCAAGTCGCAGATGATCTCGTTGCGCCAGAAGTTGGCTATGTTCGAGAAACCACCGAAGATTGGAGTTTTGCTGGGGGTTTGGCGCACCATGAGCGTTGTTGTGCCTCGTTCGTTTAGCAAGCTGTACAGGTACGCGCAGATGAGGATGGAGTACACCTTGTAGCTCATGAAGAGTGCGCACGCGTCCATGTACCAGCTCACGTGGTTGAGAAACGACGCCCTGATGGCAACGCATCGGGTCTTTTTCAGCATCCGGAGGTTCATCTTGACTGCGTAGCGAAGGAGCGTGTGCACAAAGCAAGTGATCCAGGTGAGCCGCGTGATCGCTGTGCAGACGAAGAGGAAAATTTCAAAGTTTTGACACTTGCTGAGCATCCAGGTTCCCGTGCCAAGCACGATGTACATGACGCGGATATTGAGCAGCGCTTCAGCGATGCTCAGCGAGATGTATAGCCAGTGGTTCATCCACAGGTCTGACGCGAAGAATCTCGTGCCACGGCAGATCACGACATCCGTCTTCCTTCGCGGAGGGAAAGCGTATACGGCGAGTCCAACGAGCGGCAGTTTGATCACGGAGAACAGCTTGTGTCGCGCGAGACTGGGAATGTAGCGCACGAGGTTGTCCAATGACAGCGCCACAAAAATCCCGCGAAGAATCATGGCAAGAGACACGAAGCCGTAGAGATTCACGACGGCATACACGATCCAGGTCTTCTGTTGCACTGCAAAGACCACGCTCGCGGACTGATCCACAGCTTCGGTTGCGAATAGCGCCCACTGCCAGTGGTCGTCTCGCAGCACCGGCGTGGCTTGGCATTTGCTCGTCTGCACTTCAATGTGATAGCTGCTCCCAGACCAGTAGGAGGTATGGACGACAAGGTCTGTGAGGTACTGGAACGGCTGGACTGCTCTTCCCAGGCACTTGAGAAAGGGTCGTCCGATGGTCCCAAAGTCGTTCTGGATCCCAGCTTGGATCTGCCGGTCGAGTAAGAGCGCGTCAAAGTTATCGAAGATGTATCTGTAGCAACCAGTGGCGTTACCTGCAAACGTGTTCTCGATGCAGTTGCTGAGCCACACCGGTCGCAGGTTGATCACCTGACAGCTCGGCGCTGAGATGCTGTGTAGGAAAATCTGCTCGCGCCGCGCACCTTTGCCGAAGAAATCATCGTATTGGATGGTCAGAATGCTCGAGTTGATCGAGTTGACGCGCATGCACGTGCTCCGGTCTTCGCGCAAGTTGGCTGGGGTCCGTGTCGGTGCTGAGACGAAGCGATACGTCGCGCCGACATCTGCAAGGTCCACGAGTTTTGCCTTGTCGATCAGGTCGGCGCGGATGATGTTGTAGTTGATGTTACCCTGTTCAAAGCGCGCGCGGATGAAGTCGTATCGGCTAGAGAGAGACACGAGAGTCGGATTCTCCTGGAAGCCTGTCATGAGTGTTAAGACAGTGCATGTGACGTCAATTATCATCAGAATTGGCTTCCGGATCGACACCATTGTCCCGTTCGCTCCGTGACGTCAGGAGGTGGCGCCGTCGGATGCTGTCGTGTTAAGGTTCTCGAGTGAAGATGCTCGCCGACAAACAGTGACGATGCCGTTCGTTCGTTTCTCCACTGCCTGGGCGTTCGGCTATAGATAGGGCAGCAACGAGACTGGGTTTTTGGTCGTGTCGTGGCGCTATCAAGTGAGTGAGTGGTGGATGGTTTGTGCATTCCTACCTTCATGCTTGATGAACTGAATTCGAGGTACTAACTGCTTACAATGCCATCGTGCACAGGCTTCAAGACTGCAACTCGAGAACCAGTCAGCGCATAGGATACCAAACCCGCTCCAGATCCTCTTCCATATGTACAACGAACCCTGCTAGAACTACGCGATCCGCAGCTGACGCTCGTATCCCAGGAAGTCCTTCATCTCGCGTGGCTTCAAGAACGTGAGCGCGTCCTGGACGACGAACTCGAGCAGCGAGTCGTCGGCCGTGCGCACGAGCTGCCCGGGGGCGTTCTGGAAGTCCACGAGGATGAGTTTCCCCCAGCGCCACTCGACGTGGATGCGCAGCACGCGGTCAGCGAACCGGTACGGTAGTCGCTGCCTTATGGCTGCTCTGAATGGCTGAACAGAGCCGCTCTCCCCGATGGCTTCCAGGCGCTGAACGGGTCGTCGAGCAGGTTGTGATGACGCCGGCGTTGCTGGCTTTGGATGGACCTGAAAGAGACTTCCTCGAGTGGGCTCATCATCAGGATAGAGCGTCTGCGGCTCCATCTCGTCATCGAGCACCTGCACTGGTGTCGACCTGTTGCCGCGCCAGGAGATTGGACCAGCGGACTTGCGTCTCTTCACAGGTTTGTACAAGCCCATGGCGTGAGCTACTTCTGGCGGGTACCTCAAGATGCCAAGTTCGTCGTCCGTGCTTCGCTGCGCGCCATCATCTTCAGTAATTTCCTGCCCCAGCGACGTACTGGACGCCAGGAAGATGCCGTCGCCAGCGAATGCGACGAACCCACTAGGTCCAGACATATAGAGTTGCTGGAGCAGTGCGGCGAACGAGCAGCTCGTGAGCGCCACGCCGTCGCGCACGAGCGCCGGAGACAGCGGGTCGACCCCGAGCGCCTCCATCACGACGAACAGGTCCCAGCCCACGAACACGAAGCGGTCCTGGATGAGCCGCAGCACGCGATTGTGCGTCAGCGCGCGGTACTTTGTGAGCAGCAGTAGCGTCGCGAGCACATGGGCCGTGGCGATGAGCACACAGCAGATGACGGTCAGGTCGCAGATGATCTCGTTACTCCAGAAGTTGGTCAGATCTGGCGTGCCACCGTAGACCCCTTGCTTGTAGTACTTCTGGCGCACCATGACCGTCGTCCTGCCGTTCACTGTGAGCAGCGTGTACAGGTACAGACAGAGGAGCACCGAGTAGAGCTTATAGCTCATGAACATGGCGACTGCGTCGACGTACCAGCTCACGAAGCCGTACACAGGTGAATTGGTCACGCACGAGATGGATTTGATGAGGCTCAGGACCACTTTCACGGCGAAGCGCACGAGCGTGTGCACGAAGCAGAGGATCCACGTGAGCTTGGTGAGCGCCGTGCAGATGAAAAGGAAGTTCTCGAGGTTCACCTGTTTGGAGAGCATCCACGTGCCCATCTCGAGCACGACGTACGTGGTGCGCACCGTGAGCAGCGCGTCGCTGATGCTCAGCAGGATGTACAACCAGTGGTTCATCCAGAGGTCTGACGCCATGAGCTTCTCGCCGCGCGCGATCACGATGTGCGTGCTCTTGGTTGGCGGAAAGGCGTGCACCTCGAGCCCCACGAGCGGGAGCAAACCCGTCGAACACACCCTCTTTCGGACTGTGTGCGGAATGTAGCGCACCAGGTGGCTGAGCGAGAAGGCCACGAAGATTCCGCGCAGGATCATGAGCAGCGACACGATGCCGTAGAGGTACGAAATGATCCAGCTGATCCAGCTGGCCTGGCGCACGCCGAACACGACGCTCGCGGCCTGGTCGACGGGCTCCACGACGAAGAGCCCCCACTTCCAGTCCTTGTTGCGCACCAGCGGCAGCGCGTTGCAGCGGCTGCTCTGCACTTCGACGTGGTAGCTGCCACCCGCCCAGTACGACTGGTGCACCATGAGGTCCGTAGTGAAGTGAAAGGGCTTCTGTGGCCGGCCAATGCACTTAAGGAACGGAATCCCTGCGGTGCCAAAGTCCTCATCGATACCCACCTGCACGAGCCGGTCTTCTAGCAGCGCGTCGAAATTGGCGAGAATGTACTGGTGGCACTGTGCTTCGCTACCGCCAAACTCGCGCGTGCAGTTGTCGACCCACTGTGGCTGGAAGTTGATGACCTCGCAGTGCGGCGCGGAGATACTGTAGAGGAATATCTGCTCGCGGCGCGCGCCTTTGCCGAACACGTCGTCGTAGTTGAGCGCCAAGATACTCGCGTTCATCGAGTTGACGCGCAGGCACGTGCTGCGATCCTCCGCGAGGTTCGTGGGACTACGCAGCGGTGCCGAGATGAAGCGGAAAGACGCTCCGACCTCCTCAAGGTCTACGAGCTTGGATGCGTCCAGCAGGTCGTCGCGGATGATGTTGTAGTTGATCTTGCCCTGAAGGAAGCGCGAGCGGATGAGGTCGTAACGGCCCGTGGTGACCACGAGCACCGGGTTCTCGCGAAGCCCCGTCATGAGCGTGAGCACCGTGGACGCCAGGTCGAGCGCCAGCAGCACGAACTTGCGGACCGTCACCATCGCTGTGACCTGAGGGATGATGACACGCGTGACGGGAGTGGTGGCTGGCGAAGAGCGCAGGGTTAGTAAGCGAAGAGGTCTCGAAATAGCTCCTCGGTGTGGACCTCTCCCTTTCTCTGTGTACATCGCGAATAGAAAGAAACGCAGGTGCTCGCTCTATCATTAGCTGATTGTGAGTTTTTTCCGGTGGTGTTTGAACATGCACGATGTCGCTTGTACCTTTCCATTTCTTTCTACTCGACTGCTCTTCGGAGTGTTGTTTCTGGAATGAAGCGTGCGAGAAGATGCGTATGTTCTCGCAATGCAAAGAGCGAAGAGCGAGTGAGGAGATCATTATTCTACATTGCAGGATTTGGCTCGAGGCCACTGTTATACAAATGACTAATGCCTCTCCACGATGCGTTGGAGGTCCTGTTCCAAGTTCTGACCGATGACTCACTTTTTTTACTCGGAACGGCCTATTTGAAGAATGACTAACCCGTTTGTTAGCGCCAGAAAATGACCTCCTTTCGCAGATACTTGAATAGAAGTCCGCTCTTTTGCGCGCTGAGAGGAGTGACGATCAGGAGGAAATGTGGTGTGCGACACGCTATTCTTGGCCATAGTTGCGCGTACTGGAGGGGGGAAAGAGGCCGCTCAGCCAACATTCGCGTTGATACTGAGGGCGGACGACGGAGCATGGCGGCGAGAGTGCAGCCCACGACGAACGTCTTCGCGCTGGTGCGTCTTCACGCAACACACTACTACTGAGTCGCTGTAGTGAAGCAGTGCATGTCTGCGCATGTGTGTATGTCGTCCCGTACTGACGCTAGTACGCAATTGTTGTTCTGTGGTGATTGATTGCAGTGCGAGCTGGCGGCGCTCGAGTGGCGGGTGTATGGCGCGGACACTACCGGTAACCTTGACCAAGGCGGGCACGAGCTCGCATCCAGTGACAACAATGAAGAGCACGACGCGCCCTTGCGCGCGCTCTTCCAGCGGCTGCAGCAGCAGAAGCTGCTCACAGTTAACGAAGTAGACGATGGTGACGACGACAATGGCGTTAATGCCGGCGCGGCGCGCGTGTGGCTCTTTATCGTGAACAACAGCAGCAGCCAGGATTTCCCGACCGCTGACACGCTCGGCGATGTCATCGAAGTGGGCAGCGGCACGTGGATGCACACACAGCAGCAGCCGCTGGACGCGGCGCTCGAGGCGCGGCTCTTCCGCGCACTGCACGCGCTGCTGGCGCGCAAGCTGCTGCTGAACTCGGAGTTCGTGCTCGAGGGCGCGTTTTTTCAGCCCAATGACGCCAAGTTTGTCTATCGCAGCCCGTCACTGAGCCAGCTGAACCACTTTGACATCTATTTGGACGAGGATCTGCCGTGTCCCGCGTTCCAACTGCACTTCCAGCTGTTTGTACCGTCGCACCTCGTGTGTGTGAGTGTCACGATGCTCATGCAGGACAAGGCGGTGCTGAGTGGCGAGCTGGGCGACCCGCAGTCGTCCTGGCAGCGACTGCTCGGCCTGCCGTGCGCCTCGGATCACTCAATGGTCGACGTGTGGCACCTCGACGATGGTCTCGCGCCGCGCATCATCTCCGAGACACGCTACAGCGACGTGTTCCCGCGCTTCCGGTCAGTCACGAAGCGGAAACACAAGCGCAAGAGCGACGACGGCGACGACGCGAATGATGGTGACGATGTCAAGAAAGGAGAGGAGAACGACGACGAAGGCGAGGACGAGGACGATGAAGCGGCACACGACGCAGAGGGCGACGGCGACGAGCTCACGCGACGAACGACGCCGGGGAAGAAGAAGCGCAAGAAAATCAGCACCGACCCCGCGGAGAATGATGAGTCCGTCGCGCCCGTGTCCCCCGACACGCACGTTAACACGCCTGATGCCACGGGACCGACTGTGCTTGTGACGTTCCCGCACGACGCTGTAGACAATGTCCTCCATTACGACGCACAGGTGAGCCACTTCAAGCGCAAGCGGAACCCGCTCAAGACGAAGAAGGACTCAGACCTGGCGCTCATCTTTGGCTCAGCGACAAGTGGTAGTGGGGGTGGTGCTCCAAGAGCGTTGAAAGCCGATTTAACGCCACGCTGCTCGTCAGTGACCGAGTACGCGAACTTTGTCAAGTCGAACGCTGCAGCAATGCCCGCGTTTCCTCTGTTACAAGCGCGAAGGAACTCACTTGTGGGATCAGGACCTACACCACGGACTGAAGTGAAGCCAACGCTGAGTGTCGCGGTGTCGCTGGTGGCGTCGCTCTCTCATGACGAGCAACAGGAAGCGCTGGACGGACGCCCATCGAAGGCGCACCCACTGCTTGAAGCGCTGCAGAACTACGTCGAAGCGGAGATCGGTACGGATGTGGCGGAGAGAGCGCGACGAGTTCTTTCGACCAAGCACAGACTGCTACCGACAGCTGAAGGCTACGACTCGACTGAGATCCGAAAGCCTCCAGTGCTTCTCAGCGTCAACGCTGCAACATCTGAGCGACTGCGCAACAACCTGCTGGCAGACAAGTTCAAGACGTGGATCTCTGACTACTCACCTCACCAGTTCCTGAAACAGACCAAGCAAATGCGAAAAGAGCGGCAGCGGAAAGTGCTGTTGGAGTTTGATGAAGCCAGACTTCTCGAATACTCGCGTGAGAAAGCGGTGACTTTGGGTCAGAGTCAGGATTTTTTCAAATCTCGAGATGAAGAGATCGCCTTAGGCATTCAGATGGCTGCGTCCGATGCGCTTGTGGTCTGGAGAGACACACCGCGAGTCCACAATCGCTGGTCACAACACAAGAAAACGGGTACGCGCGTCGCGACGAAGCGCGAAAAGCAAGACCTGGCGGACCGCGTGACGCCGCATCTGCTGTCGCTACGCTCATTGCTGAAGAAAGGCTGGAACTTTACCGAGTCGTGGCTGAGCTTCAGTGAGTTTGCAAAGCAGACGAAGCACGGGGGTGACCAAGTGGGGTACGGAGAATCGCAGCCTGAGCCGCCAAAGTTCTGCGTCTCGGCCATGGACGCTGGCTTCCATGTTGAGCCGCCGCTCATCTCGGAATATTTATTGCGCGGCTTCCATCCGGTGGCGGCCCCAAAACCAGTCGACTATGCGATCGTGTGCCCTCACTCGCCGTCCGAGTGGTTGGGCATCCTGGCGCTGTCGTACCTCACGTGCTTCCGCAGCATGTACGCGCAGTGCCACATGGGGGACCACGCAGCAATCGATCTGGCGCAAGTCAAAACGACCCGCAACGTCAGCGTGGACGCGTCGAACGCGCTCCTCCTGGTCGAGTGTGCGTCGAGCGCCTACGATGCGTTCGCGACGTACCGCGCAGCGGGTGAGCTGTTGCAGCCAGTACTGAGCAACGGAGTGAAGAAGAAACAGGCGTTCTCGCGCTCGGCTGTGGCGAATGTTATTTATTTGGTTGTGCCCTTCCGCAGACAAGACGTAAAGCACAAGACATGGGCACTGGGCGCGTTCAGTCGCGGGCTCTTTGGGTCGACCTCGCTCGCTGACGTTGCGTGGAAGGGCAGCGTCACGATCGAGCTGCTGTACCTGGAAGACCTCTTTGAAGTCGGCCTAAACCCGAATCCGTTTGCGCTAATGCCGAGCTGCTTCGGGCTTTACGACCGCGTTTTCGAGAACGTGAGCCTGAAGCCTGCTGAGATCGACCAGGCGCCAGCTCCAACGGCTCTTCAAGCTGGCAAGACTCGGTATGTGAGCGAGCGCCTGTACCATCTTGCGGACGCCTCGGTTCCAGACGAAGACTTTGTCCCACGCATTTATGGAGGCTACGCCATCTCAGAGGACCGCAAGTGGCTTACCTGCAGCTGTGCAGATGCTGTCGGTTCCTTGCTGGAAACGTACATGATTCGCTTGGAGAATGATGGCGTGGCAACACTAGAGAACGCATTCCTGGAGATGATGACCAAGTGGCTCCACTTCCTCGCGCTCTTTGGCGAGAAAGCGATGCTGGTGATCTGCCGGTTGAGTGAGTCCAACGACCCACTCGATGAATGCGAGATGAGCGCATGGCGGGATCTGAGCGTGAAGCGAGCGGAAGAGTTTGTCCCCGCGCAGTTCACACCGCTGGTAGCAGACATCAAAATCGTGCAAGTCTCGTTCATGCCCTACGACAAGGTGCAGCTCCGAGAGGACGACTCGTCGATTCTGTACGGCACTGATACGTCCGGGTACCTCGTTGTGTCGCCACATGAGAGTGTGGGTGAAGGGAGTCGTGGTGCCTGCTACGCCACTGGTGGGAGCTGCAACTTTGGTTCGTCGTCCTTTCCACGCAGTCAGGTTGGCAAGGAAGCAGCCGTGGTGGACGTGTCGATCGTCCTGGACCAGCTCATCCTAACTGTGGAAAGCGAACAGGGCGCGCTCTCAACCGATGATGTCCACAAGATCCTGCGTGACTTCCACGCGCTCTCGTTTCTGACGATGCATCCGATCACGACGGAGCGGGTGTCGCCACTACCACTTCACTTGGCAGCAGTGGACAAGCTGAACCAGGACACGAGTCTGTTGAGCCAGCAGCTGCGAACAGACCCGCTCCAGTTCCGCTGATGGGTGGGTGACTACAGGGTGCAAGATGATAGTAAGCTGGTCTTGCTCGACAGGTGAGGTGATGAGGGTTGACTGAATAAAGGAGCGAGTGGGGGTGACTCGGTATGATAATGGACAAAGGTTTTTCGTGTCGACTCGAGCGAGCTTTCAGGCGCCAATGCCATACCAATCACCCTGATCAATCACGTGATTTTCCAACAATCACGAAATAATCGAAACCTATGCTACCGCGTCGCAGATCAAAAAGACACGTCCCACTCAAATGGCGTATTCTTAGACGTCGCCGCTAGCAGCCAACGTGCGCAACTCAGAGTTGCCATTCGACACAGAGAGAGAGCGCGTGACCAGTAAGCAGCAACAACAGGTACCAACATGGCAAGCACAGCGACGCCCGCGTTCGATGGATACATGGACGACTTTACCAGCGCGCGCAGCGACGCACTGAGGGCCATCGACGCATACGATCAGTGCACTGATCGAGGTACGAGTGTGTTGTCTCACTCTATGTGCCTGCCTGGCAATGCGATCATGAATTTTCAAGACTGATAGTGTCGTTCATACACTTGTACTAGTCAAACGAGAGGAGCTGGTGGTTGAAGCACGCAGTGCGATTGAAGAAGTGGAGCGATATGTACGTGTTCTGTGGGGATATGTAGCAGAGATTTGGCTGCAGAGCCACAGATCTAATGACAAATGGGTTGGATTGCAGGTGCGAGTGCTCGAAAACGAGGCCAAGAACGCCCCAAGCAGTGGCGCGAAGCGAAAGATGGGGGAGCAGGTACATTAGCGCTAAATATTTGAGCCAACGGGGTAGTGCCAACCCCAATATTCTGGTTGTGCTCCTGTTGATGGTGTGATTTGCTTGTGATTCAGACGGCTCACTGCAAGACGCAGTGCGCGACTCTGAAGTCGAGTCTGGAGAAAGCGATCTTGGTGGGCGACGCGAAAGCGAAGAAATCTGACGGAACGTCAGTCAGCAGTCTTCCCGTACGTCGATGGTGATCGTCATATAACGGAGTTACTGCTTTGAGAGATAAAGGTGCTCTTGACTGATTCTCTGAGGTGTATGGGTCGCTTTCCTTACCTTCAGAAAGAACAAACGCTCCGCGTTGCTGAGCGAATAGATAGGTGAGTAAATTGACGCTGAGCATGTACTGTGACCCTCACTATGACTGACTCTGTTGCTGATGTATGGGAATCAATAGAAATGGTCGCCACATTGACGAAGCCCAGCGCACGGTTGCTGAGACCGAAGCGATCGGTACGTTCGCTCATCACTCTATCAAGCTCAGACTTGATTGGCAGCTGCTTACTGATTGCAATGCTCTTCTATTTGTATTACCAGCCTCCAACGTGACGAATAACCTGATGGTGCAGCGCAACCAGCTAGAGCACACGCAAGCGAATGTGAGTCAAGAGCTGTATGCTCTTTACCTATATGTGATCAATGCACTCATAGTTACAAATGTGTCGCCCTTGCCGTGCTTCGCAATAGGTCGACCAAGCACAGGACGACACGGAAGAGGCCCGCGGCCACATCCATCGTCTCGCTATCAAGGCGGTGACGAGCAAGATCTGCCTGATCTTCGTGATGCTCTGTCTGGTTGTGGCCATTGCACTCGTGTCCTACTACAAGTGGTACCCGAAGAGCAAGAAGGACTACCTAGGCATCCTGCCAAAGACCACGGCGCCCGCGGCGAGCACTGCGGGGCGCTTCTAAGTCCACACACTTTATGAATTAACGAAGGAGAGAGAGGAAAGCAAGGAGACAAAAGGCGCAGCAGTCTGGCAAGTAGCGTCACCATTTTGGATTGAATTGCAACATACGATTGGACCGGGTCGTTGCTCTCTACTATCGACGTCAGCTACGCTCTGCATATCCGTAGCCCAGGTTGCCATTGAGATACGCTCTGTACTGTGCTTCAAGGCAAGCACGCGAAGCTCAGAAGGAGGAGTTAGGATTGAGATTATGTAAATTGTGCGTGTACTCCTCCTAATATTGACTTTCATATTGTGCGGGTCGAAAATCTTGCGTCTCACGCGTCATCAACAAGAACTTTGGGCTACAGCCACATCAACACTTTCAGCCACTTGCAATAAACTGCAACTCTCGACCGTTCATCTTATTCACTCCAAGCGCAGCGCCTCGAGGGCCAGAAGCACAGCGCAGAGCGCGAGAAGAGACGAAGGGGAGAGAGAAATGCGAGGAGCCAAGTGCGCATTTATGGGTGGCAAATAAGTAGCATGTTGGTCGTGGTCTCTCAAAAGGATTGACAGCCGGAGCATCTTTTGCTCAGGAAGTAGCTGTACGTCGCGTTCTTTCGCGTCGCCAGCTGCTGCAGTTGCCAGCGAAGCAAATCTGAGGTCATAGGCAAAGTACTGTATTGCGCCGGAGCAATTTTTCTGGTGCGCACCTCATGCCATCAATTTGAACAATGCCGCAATCACATAATTCATCAGTACTATCCTCGTTACAAGTTTCGCTCCATCCATCCACCCACTCGTTCCCTTGGTCCTCGCCCTCATTTCCAAGAGCTCCAGCGAAGCGCCGGCGTCCCGACACGTCGGTCCTGCTCACTCGCGGTGATCCTCTTCTGCGCTTATTGTACGCACCAACACTACTCCTGAGTGAACTCTCACGTCACTGCACACAGCAACCGCCACCACCCCGCTCCTGGAACTCCATGGAGCCGTATAGACTGTCGACGCGCTCTTCAAACGCACGCACCTCCCTATTCTCCCTGCCGCTATTCACGATTCGCATGACCACGTGCCTCTCCTCGCAGCCCACCATGAATGTCTGAAATCGGCCGACCAGATCGCGGTAGTGTTCGAGCCAATCGGAAGGGAGAAACCGATGCTGTGTCTCCATCTTCTTCGCGAGCTCGTAGAGATCGGTCAGCCGTTTGCTGATGCGAACGAGGCGCTCTTGCTTGCGCTTGAGCAGCCGCTCGCAGAGTTTCTTTATCGCGGCAAGCACGGCGCTGATTGTCATGCCGAGACCCGGGATGATGATGTCCGAGATACTCATCACTATGGGCATGATGGCTGTGCTCGCCGCGCCGTTCGTCGCTCTGGCCGCCGTCGCTACGATCGCTGCATCTGGTGGCTGTGTGAGAGTCACCACTTGAGGCATTGTGAGTCGCTCAGCAGGTAGTAGCTGAGCCAAAGCTTGAGTCCGTCTGCTTGTTGTCCAAAGTCAAAGTGCGTGACCTAAGACAAATAAGCGAGAGTGCATAGGTACATGTCCGTTACAGCGTGCTCGCAGCTCGCTCTTCTTCCCATCTGGATGCGCATGAAGGGCCGCTGACTAACGCACATAGCGGGTCTCTCGCCATTTCATCCAATCGCAGCTTCAGAGGTTGTGACAAAAACAGGATTTTGGAGTTTCGCTCGAGTCGCCATTGACCTCTTTCGACGCGATTGAGCGCTGCTGGCAAACTCATTGGCTGGAAAGATGCTAAACCCGTTCCGATGAAGGCGTTTCGCTTGACGTGGTGGGTTCTGGAAGGTAGTGTCAATCACTTGGGTCTTGGCTGAGTGTGAAGGTTCAAGTGATCCCGACAATGTCAACTTACAAAACTCTGATCAGTATCAGCTCTTGACGACTAAGACCACCAAGCTAGAGCTCCTGGATGCGATCAACCACCGAGGCGCAGTCCAGCAAGACGGTATGCTTGAACACAAACACACAGCAGAATGATACATCTAGTCCGACGTCCACGTAAGATAATGAATGGGAGTGTGATCGACTCACCTCGGCGTCGCGACCTCGACATCAGGCTGCACCGGCGAGTTTACTAGCAGCTCCTTGTAGCGCGAGAGCGACTTACTGAGCTGCCCTTTTCAGACCTCGGCCGCGTTGCGCACGATGTCATTCTGGCTCAACTGGCGACGCTCGAGCGGATGCAGGTGTGCGGCATCGGCGGCCACGACTGCGTGCACAGTCTCGTGGGAATGCGGCTGGATCTCGCTCGAGACGTTCGCAGACGCGACGGACGTGTGCACGCTGACGCGGGCCATGGACAAATGAACGAGTCGCCGTCGCGAGGGAGGCGTTAGTCAGGGACTAAACAGTAGGCAGTGGCATGTAACTGGAGATAAGCGCGGGCTGCGGGGGGCGATGAGCTATGGTGGTTGCGATAGTGCAGTGGCGATAAGGCTGCTCTGTTTGGCAGCCGTTGTGTTATGCTGGGAGACTGATGCTTGTTGACTGCAAGTATTCTCGTTCGCAACGCCTCGAATAACGCGAATAGATAGACGACCACATGCGCGCATTGATGCATTTTCGAGCTGCGTGAGCGTCACGATTGATCGACGCCACCTGGCCAGCGCGGTGGGAAAGAGAGCGAGCCTGTGTGTATCTGTGTACGTCATATACAAACCGGTGCTTCTTGCGCGTGTGCTGCTGACGACGCGTCTCCGATACCCATGGTGCTGCTGCGGCAACTCGGCTTTGGTTTATGGAAATTGGAATGCGCCCAAAAAGTCTCCTCTTGGTCCTGGGCTTCGATTTCTAACCGACCGAAGAGAAAGTGAGAAGTCGGCGTGGCCCTTAGGCAACACGATCCCAGAGCTGCGCCGCGCGGGAGTTGATGTGCGACTTTCTCGTCGGATGATGCACAAGAAGTTCTTCATCGTAGACGGCGAAACGATGGTCACGGGTGCGTATATGTTCTTGTGTCGGATCTGCTCAGTGTGGAGTCTTGTTTTCAATTGTGTGCTTGTTGTCTTACGCAAGGTCACTCAACCGGAGAGGCAAAAGGCACGCAGGAAATGACGAGGAGGTTTACGTGTTCGAAGGCGCCAAGACTCGGTTCGTGTGCGGGGACCGACGACGATTTGAGAGATCTTGGCGAGAGTTCGACACCATGCCAGAGCTGATTCCGGACCAGCCTGTGATCAACCGGCGTACGATCTCGCGGATTCGTCCCCCAGTGCCTGCCCTGCCTCCATTTGCGCGAGTGCGTGCTATTGTCGCTTCCGTCGTGCAGGCTAATCTCGACTCGCATGCAGTTGCAGCCCGTGCACAAGCTATTGCTGACTCACATGTAGTTGCAGAAGCCCATATACAGGCTGCTGCGCAGGCTGTTGCCCACACACAAGAATGAACAACGGACGGACCTTCATCAAGACCTTCAAGATCAAAAGGCCACATACATCAGGTTCGCGAACAGGTACCCGAAGATGCCGTCCTTCACGAGCTGGTAGAAGTACCGCTGCGTCTTGTCCGCCACTTCCTTGGACAATAGCGGCTGACTGGGAGGTCCCGATAGAACAAAGTTCGGAAATTGAAATGGATATGTGAATCCTTTTTGGTTGAGAGAAAACATCGACATCCGTTCTTGAAATGTGATATTATAACTGGGAACCTTGATCAATTCAGTGAGGACACGATGACTGCAAGAGCGATGGCCCCGACCAGCCACACCGACAATGCTGTGTCCGGTGTGGTGGGTGGTAGTTGACTTGGTACCTCCAGTTGCACTGAAACTGACTGTCATCTTGATAGCGCCACTCATCTTGCTGGCGGCTGGAGTTGGCACTGGTGACAGACTCTGCTGAGGTGAAGGAGTTGTCGCAGGGCTTGGACTTCTGGTTCGCGTTATCTGAAGATTGCGCGCTGCTGCTAAGATGACGCCGGAGTGCGATCTGGCTTTTGCCCAGGTTTTCTTTGCGAGTGGCCGTTTGAATTCGGATTGTCACTATGTTCCGCTGACGAAGGGTACGATGTCGTTGGAGTCGGCGTGGGTGCTGGAGGGCACGGAGTAGTCGTAGCTGGCGTTGAAGTTGGAGGATGCTTGACGTTTTTACATAGAGTAGGACATTTGGTATGCTCGCGCGATGACCACTGCCTATCACCACCTCGGCGAAGGTAGATGCGTAGGCTAAACATGTGCATTGTGATCTCTGTTTAAACCGCGGTCACTCGTTCGCGATGTCCGTGATTGCCCTTCGTCGTCGACCTCCGAGTACTACGTTGTTTCTGCAATGATTCTTTCGACACGTCGAGCCACCAATTCGCGCTTCTCGGAGAATGGTTTCCACTGGAGCCCCCTGAACTCTCTGTTGTTGACTTTGATTCGGTGCCCAATTCTTTCTCCCGTCTCTTCTTGTTCCCCGACTTGTTGTTCTTCAGGTACCAGACTTGCCAAGCAGAATACCAGTTGAGCCAAGTCCAGTACTCGTTCCACTGCTCTTCAGTCACCAGGTGCTCCATGCCGGGAGGCGCTATTGGATGGTGAGCGTCAAACTGAAACTTTTTCGCTCTTGATTCCATACCTGGCGGCCATACAGCATGTTGGGCAGAGCTCTGGTGAGGCTTCGCTGGAAACTGGTGGACTTTCGACGGTCGTTCATCACGGGTTCTTCCACTTTTGACAGCAGAACTGCTTCCCACAAACTGATCAAGGACGATGTCAGGTCTTGTCAACATCTGCTTTCGAGTTGACGACGCCCGGTGCTGCGACACTGGTTGCTGCTGCTGCGAGCTCGCAGGAGTGCGAGAAGCTCGACGATCGTCCTCCGCCACCGAGCGCTCATTGGTGTAGCCGTCCGTCGAGGCGGTCGAGCTCTGCTTGCGGCGCGAGGAGGACTGTGGCTGTGGCTGCGATTGCGACTGCGACTGCGACTGGGACCTCTGCTGCTGCTGCGGTGTCTGCACCGCCGTCATCCGCGACGAGGTGCGGCGGTCGTCGACGACTGGCACCGCACCATCATCTTGCTCGTCTCCGTCGTCATATTCATCCTCTTCGAGGTCGAAGTGGTCGCCACTGGAGCTGACCGCGCTGGGCTTCCGAGTCGACGACGCCCGGTGCTGCGACACTGGTTGCTGCTGCTGCGAGCTCGCATCGTGAAGTCCATCTTCAGAGAAGCTGATACGGTCGTCGTAATATGTGGTGTTCATCGTGTCGTCGAGTGTGTCCATCTCGACGAACGGTGGGTGTTTTCCTGATGTTGATCTCAGTCTCTTTGAATATGCGGGTGAGACCTCGGGCGCCCGGACTTCATTATCTGCGCTTCGAGATGCTGCGAACAACTTTCCCATCGGCGTTTTGGTTGAGTCCAGTTGCTTGGTATACTTGAGCATGCCATCGGTCTCAACACTTGAATTACTCGGTCCTGGCGCAACATTGAAGGCGTTGATCGGATATTGCTTGAAGAAGCCTTCCCCGTTTGCGGCAAACGACCGGTTCTTCTTTACCGGGGACAAGTCGGATGTAAGCAAAGCCGAGGCCTTCAAGGCATCTGATGGTTGTACCACCGCGGATCGTGAGCTACTTCTTTTGGATGTGTCGGTGTGCGGCGCTCTTTGCTGCATCGATTCACCAGAAAGCGGGAATTCTTCATTGCTTGCGTCACTGGAGAACGAGCTTGGGTGGCTGAGCTCGTCTTCTGCAGCTGAACCGACGTCTCCTCTGTTTGATAATAGGAGTGATTTTTCTCGCAGAAGCTCTTCTTCGATCTCTTTCAGGATCTCCTTGCTCCGACGTTTACGCCGCCTTTTCTTCTCTTTCTGATCAACTTGCTCGATCGCTGACGAAGCTCGTCCAGTTGACGCTCGCGCTGACCTCATCTTTGCAGCTTCTTGACGGTATCGGTTCGCCATGAATTGGATCACCGATGGTGACGGTGCTGAGCGCAAATACGACGAAGCGCTTGTTGATTGACGATTCTTCCCATCGAAATAAGTAAACGGAGCCATGACACCGCGTCGTGGAGCCAGCCGGGCTCCCTTGCGCTGCGAGAGCTCCAGCTGATTCTCATTGATGAAGTCGATACTGAGGTTTGCGTTCGCTGTCGCATACAGTCGTTCCCACGCAAAGTACAGCGGAACTTCATCGTAAGACGCTAGGTCTCGACGCTGCAAGTACGGGCGAGCGTTCTTTATGATGGCTTCATATTGCAGTTCGGCTGCTCGTAGTGTAGGCTCCGACACAGGTTTCACAGGAAACACGTCTCCATCTTTGATCATCTCGAACTACGGCTTCGCTCGATCACACCAGCTTTACAGAAGTGTGCTTCACGATGGGCATCAACCTCACTCGTCTTGGCTCGATCGCATCGTATGGTTATCGATACTCGTCGCTGACCTGAAACTTCTCACAAATATAGAAGTACTTGCTCGTTCACAGCTTCTTGGCAGTTAGAAAATGCGACAGAGAGACCAAAGGCATTTGGCGACGTACAGCCGATATTATCAGAAGCTCTTCCCAAGAAGTCATCAAGAGTTCAATCGATATACTTGGTCTTGAGCATCGACCTCCCATCTATAATCCTTGAGCTCAACCAACATTTGGTCATCAAATACACAAAGTTAGTTAGTGTTGCTACAGTAGACACATTCGAGATGTGTTAAGGAAACAACCCTGTTGAATTAGCCACTCGAGTACCGGCACTGAAGGATAAATGTGATCCCAACCACCACTCAGACGCGCTTCGTACAAATACGCCGAAATTACTTATCCGTGAGCTTCTCATCCGCTCGAATCAATTCGGCAGCGTGTGACGCAACCATAAGCACCGATGAATGCACGTTGCCGTTCGGGATTGCAGGAATCACGGAAGCATCTGCAACTCGAAGCTTTTTTACTCCAAAGACTCTCAAATGGCTGTCCACGACACCTTCCTCTTCCGAGTTTGCCATTGACGCACTGCCCACCCAATGAGAGTTTCGGAATACTGCACCGAGCACCCACGCGTTCAACTCTACAAACCAACAAACCTTCGTTAGTTCTGACGCCCCAAAGGAAAGAGAAAGAAATGCTTCAAGTCTGTACCTTCGGGTTGATAAATTTCTACTCCGGGGGAGATTTCTTTTCCTGCTAATCCGCGTTTCACTAATTGAAATGAGCAGCAATAGCATCGTTAGAGTCAACATACTCTTACATATCAAACGTTGAAAAGCGGGACTCACCTAGAACAGATGCGATTTCACGAACAACACCGACGCCCCACGACAGTTTCCATACGTCATCGCCTCGTAGGTGCTCCTCTTGCTCCACCTCTGGCACCTCAGATGCGACTCGAGGGATCAACTCGGCGTCGCTATCGTTGCTTCGTGGGATCAGCATAATTCGGTTTCTCGCCTTCGGGGTGAGTAGCGCGACAGTAAAGAGAATCTCGGCAGTGTGGTTTAGATCCGAGCTGTTGGAGATGTGAGGCTCTGACTTGCGTGGAAAGAAGGTGAGCTGGATCTCTGGAATCGTAGATCCAGGCGGGATAAGGAACGCGCCCGCACTGATTCCTGCTGACCCCAGAACACCGTAGCTGGATGCATTCTTCACGTGTGCATCTTTTGCCTTGAAATAAAGCTCCATCTCGGATCTATCACCATCATCACAAAAAGATGGCAATTCAGTATTTTAGCGTCCGTCGATATCTCAAATACAACCCACAGCACTACTTACTGCAAGTCGAAGGCGAGAGGAGCCAAGCTTTCGAAAGTAACACCGAGCACGGGGTGATCTTGCAAGTTCATTCCGACTCGTGGCAAATGCTTCTTGACCGTGATGTTGAGCCGCTGCAGCTCAGCTTCGTCTCCAATTCCGGACATCATCAGCACTTTTGGCGTGTTGATAGCTCCAGCAGTCACAATCACGTGCCCTCGCTTGGACAGCCGGATCGATTTGCTGACGCCATCTGATCCGATGATCTCCACTCCCTCAGCTTCGGTTGCGTTGTTGATAATGATTGTCTGCCGAAAGTAATCAGAAAGTTAGCATGCATGTACCGCCAGTTCCCGCTTTCTTCAGGTTTCACAGAGTGTCTGCTCCACGTACCGACACGATAGTGTTCAGCAACACGTGAAAGTTGGCTTGCTGGGACATCTCGGTACCTTGTAGGAGCGGCCCAAGAAATGTTCGAGCAGCACTTTCACGCACTCCGCTTCGAGTATTGAAGTGATAGTATCCAGCCCCATAGCGTCCGCCCGGTGCATTGAAGTCTGCAGTGCGAGGGAGTCCTGTCTGCTCGCACGCTTGAATGAACTCTTCCGACAGCTGATCACGATGTCCTGGCTCACTCGTCCGTACGAATCCCTTTTTGCTGTGGTACGTGGAGTTTGGACCGTCAAAATCTTCCATCTGCAGATAGATCTCCAACGCCTTGGCCCATGTCCAGTCTTCCATTGCCCAACGATCCATGTCCCGAGGCAGTGCGCGAACTGACAAACACATAAACGAGACGACACAAGCAAGTTAGAACAGTCACGCGTGCCACACTAAACGAACATGACGTCACAATCGCTTACCATACAGCATCGCGTTGTGAATCCCGCATCCTCCAAGCGCTTTCGCAACGTTCACGCCTGGATAGTCCCAGTGCAGCCGAGGTGTATTCGCGACGTTGGTCCAGTAGAACGGCACATCAAACGGCGTGAGTCCTTGCACGTTCAAAGCAGACGCGATCGACGCCTGCAAGGTTTAAAACGAATTTCCATAGACGAGGACAACGACAACACAACCGTATCAGTGCCATGTCACACACAAACGCTTGCACACCAAGCACCAATCATCCCATGACATGCAGCAACCTATTCATGGCATAACAACAAAAACCAGTTCGCACCTTGCCGCCCAGTTCCACTTGTGATGCGCTACCTGCCTCAATAAGCAGTACTTTTCGCCACGGGTCGTCCGAGAGCAGCTTTGACACAACCGACCCCGCAGGACCTCCACCGATCACAATCGCGTCGAACTGCATAGAAATACAACAAGATATCACCATTATCAACGTTTGCAGCATCTAGTCGCTCACTGAACATAGCACAACAAGATCCACACACACAATATGAGGCAAATGCAGCCAAAGATCTCACCTCTTCGTCGTCGGTCGCCCCGACAACCGCCGGCGATGGCGTTGATCTATCCTGGAAGAGCGCAAAAGCCAGAAGCGCAGCGACCACGACCGCAATCGCTACCAGCACGATTCCACGCTTGTAGCGTCTCGCTCGTCTTGTGATCCAAGCGACAGCATGCGCGAGTCGACCACCACCACGGCGTCCATCATAAGGGTGTCGCGCAGGAGACGCGTCTGCAGCGTCGTGGAGTGGTCTACCACCCTCACTCAGCAGAGGCGAGTGCTCCGTCGCCTGCTTCTTCCCCATAGCCGTCCGTCTACTTCTCTGTTGTCCGCGGCCTGCAATGTGGTTCTGCGTGATGTAGTGACAGCGAGCGAATGGTATGAATCTGCTTGGATACGCGCAATGCTGGCTGGCTGAAGCGCAAGAATGCGGAATGCTTCAACATGTCGCGGAGAGAAAATCTGGTGGGGTCCACACCATCCTTCTGCGGCGACGAAAAAGATACGTGTTCGGTGGCGTAAAGGGTGCCCAAGAGACGCGACTGGTCACCATCTGAAAAATACTGGGCTATGATTGGCTGAAATGCGACCTGTCTCTGTTTCTGAGTCAATAGAAGGGGGCAGCAGCCAACAAACAGTGGGAGCGTACCGCCTTGCGTGCGGGGTTGGATAGAAGCCAGCGACAACACGGATGGCGGAACGATTGCTCCGTTGCATGTGCACGTGTGCGCGCATCCGTGTGCCACTGCGGAGAAACAGAGTGCCTAACCAGCCCCCAGAGCATGCGCACTGGCTGCTTGATGCCATGCTTGGAGCTATGCACCTCTCACCGGCGATGCCGTCGCTCGCATCATTGCCCAAGTGCGCTATTCTTAGCAGCGTGTTGGCTCTGTTCTGAGCGCGGTTGCTACCAGCCTACTCGATGCGAGCGCGCATGACCAGGAGCAAGTGCATGTCGACGCGAAGTGAAGAGCACAAGAAAAGCTCTATCGCCCGGATAGACCTGTGGCTCTCTCTCGATGCCGAGCAAGGTGAAGCTCACGAAGCCCCTCATGCGAAAGGTACGCTTCAAGTACCCTGCTAATCCAGTGTCATGAGCTCTTCGCACTAACGCCATACGTTACTTGAATGGTTCCAGCCGGGCGCACCCGAGGAAGGCGGCGCCAAGTTTCGCGCCAAGATCCTTGGGCTCAGCGTTGTATCCGAGCAGAACTCAGCGATCTCGTTCGAGCGTGACGAAGGTCAGGACCAACGCGATATCGTGACGCAGCTACAGGAGGAGCTCAGTCGTCGGCAGGTGAGTCAGGGAGTCTTAGATCTCGATACTTCTAACTGCTCATTTTGCTCATATACTGTGTTGGCGGTGTAATGTTTGAGTGCAGGAGAGCTATGTTCGACGTGAGCGCCAGTACAAAGTGCGCATTAGCGAGTTGGAGGGTCAGCTGAGCGACTCGCGCGCCAAGAAGAGCAAGGAAGGCTCGCTGGATGCGAGTCTAGACCACATCCGGCAGATGCATCGCAGCATCATGGAGAGCGTCGACCAGGTGCAGGACCGCACGAGCAAGATCCTGCAAGGTAAGGTGTGCAACTGACTATGTGGTATTCATTCAGAGCTCAGGCAATTTAAACTTCTGTTTATTTACCGGTATCCCACAGAGCAAGAGAAGGACCTCCTGCGTGCCTTCCGCGCGCGACTGTACAGCGTCCAGGAGGAGCTCGAGTCGGAGAAGAACAAGACGGACGACGGCGCGTCGGCATGGATCGAGAAGAGCAAACAGCTCGAGACCGAGGTGGAGTGGACGAAGGAGCTCGCGGACCGCCTTGACCGGCTCAACCAGAGCCTTACGCGCGAAAACCAGCGACTCAAGACGCAGTTCACAACCCAGGAGAACGACCGCGAATTCCTCGTGAAGCAGCTCGTTAGCGTCAAGAAGGACAACGTCCGGCTGCGCAGCGAATATGAAGCGCTGCAGCGCGAATTGCATCAGCTGAAGGAAGATATGCTATTGCAACCTGGCAACGGGTCTTTGTCAATGAGCGCAACGCTCTCAGCATCGGCCAGTGCGTTGCCCAAAATGGGTGGTGCTGGCGTGTCGTCAATGGCGATGATGCGTCCGAGCACCGCCGTTGTGGCCTCAGCTACATCGGTGTCCCTGGCAGCGCTTCCGGACGCAGACAGCCGCTACAAGGAGATCATCAAGCGCCTCAAGCGGCTGCTGGAGGTGGAGAGACGCAATTTGCAACAGGTGCGCGCGTCCCACAAGCAGGAGCTGCAGGGTCGCACGGAGCTCGAGCTCGTGCTCAAGGAGTGTATACAGGACGTGCGCGCCGAGATCTCGTTGCAACAGAATCAGCTGCCATCCATGACGAGCGCAACTATTGCGCTTGTGGACACAGGGCGTTTGGGTGCTAGCGAGCGGCAGAAGCTGGTGGACAAGCTACTCGCAAAGGAGCGGCTGCTGCATCTACTGGCGTCCAAGGCGTTCCCCATGCGACGAGCTTCTCCAGCGCATAGTAGTGATCCGCTGCACACGGGCGACGCGGTGTCTCCCGAGGAGATGGCAAAGATCTACACAGACGTGACAAGCTAAAAGTATGATGACAATCACACGCTCTGAACAAGCAAGCAAACAAACAACATGTTGACACGCTCATGCATATTCGCATTTCAGAGTGTGTTCTGAATATTGTATCGCCGACAAGCCACTATCCAGATACAAAGCCTCTCACTTATCTCTGCTGCTTAGCCACCGAACGTCTTTCTGTTACATAACTGCCTTCTTCCTCCGCATGTACGCTTGAGAGGGGCCATCACCTGTCAATTTGACCACCACCTCACCTTCTCCGTACGAGCTCCCATCCCACTTCACTTGGCAGCACTCCGCTGTATAAATACATCTGTCCTCCAGTCAGTCAGTAGCCGCACTCAATCGTGACACAAGAGCACCAGTAGCAGCTAGTTGAAGGTCATGTTCGCGTGGAGGAACCGCCGCAAGCTCAGCAAAGGCGCCAACCGCAGCGACGGCCCCGAGAACCCTGCGATCCCCAAGGACGCCAAGGCGCAGCAGCAGCGCTTCACTCAGCCCGCAGTAGTAGCACAAGCGAGCCGTTCTCTGAGCACTGGTGAAGGCATTCCTTCCAGAGCCACAACAGAAGCTCAATCTATACGACGGTGGACATGTGAACTGCGACGACGCGGACATCGGCATCAAGCACCACAAGCATCACTGACTCCTACGAGACGGGCGTGCTGCTCTACGAGATCTCGCTGTGCTTCCCAGCGCTCGGGCGGCTCTGGATCGTGCACCAGAGCTACGCCGAGTTCGTGACGCTCGAGCGTGCCTTCTCGCGCGTAGCTCGTTGCGTCTGTTACAGAAGGAGCCTAAGCTTTTTTGCTTCTTGACTTGTAGAAGAATGAAGCCTTCCAAAGAAATCACCATCTCATATAAGCGATGCTTGATTGGTGGAACGCTGCTAGTTAAATCTAACCTTCAAGATAACTTTCACCAATCAAATCGATCAACACTATACTCGAATGGTTATACCATACAAATTCTATAATAATCCATCCGGGGATATCGCCAAACTCACTTATTTTTGAAGAACCTTGGATACCATTTATAAGCATAAGCATGATTTTGAAATGTTTTCAAAGTAGTCTTTATGACGATTTTCCGTATACATTTTCATATTCTAAATCCAAATATTTTTGATTTAGCGAGCCACATTAGTTGTTAGATAAAAAGCTTTCTTAGGTAAAAAAAGAGCTTTTGTCTTACTGTGTACGGACATACTATCAATTGATACACGAAAATGACACCAAAAAAATGAGTTTTTGAAGGTCTTGGCACATTTAAAGAGATCAACTTCAGGATAAGTGCCGTGATATTCAGCCATACATACCTATTCAGAATGAAAAGCGCGCGGCGAGGAAGGTGGTGGCGCCAGCTCTCGCGGCCGATCGCGACGCATACACGCAAACGACGACGCGCAGGAACGGAATGATGAGGTAGCACAGCTGTAGGAGCGATGGAACGCAATCAGTGAGGCGTGATGTTTGTATCGGAGTGCTCTTCTGTTTGTTGCGAAGTGCGCACACCACGATCCTTCTGGCACCTTGTTT